>PITA01008497.1:0-84051 GCA_004023965.1 Spilogale gracilis | reverse complement strand
ACTTACTCTGGCTGTTAGCATATTTAAATTAGATTGCATCTCATCTAAAGCCTTTCTAACCTCAGCTTTCACTTCTGTTACTATGGCTTCCACTTTGAGACTAATGTTCTTTTCTAAATTGACTATTGCTTGGACTATTGCTGCCCTGAATTCCATTTCTGTCATATTGTTTATGTTCATTTCCAGTAATTCTGTGACCAAGGTTGCAGTCTCAGGGTTCTTCTTCTATTAGGTGTTTCTTCTCCGAGTCATTGTGGCAAGGAGTGGTTGAGGGGGTGTATGGCTAAATATATTAGCCACTATCTAGGTGGATTGGTCGTTGGAAGGTTTGGGAGCAACCAGAGTTCACCACCGAAAAGGGAGGAGAAAGAAAAAAGAAAACGGAAGAGAGGAAGCAAAAAAAGAAACCCCTGCCAGAGCGGGACCCGGTGGCATGATTTATATGGTACAAAACGGTTAGAGGGTAAAGAAAAGGGTTATCAAGCGTAAATGAAGAGATCAAAAAGTGAAGCCCAACCTATATGACCCCCAAGACCAGTATTTATACAATATAAAAGCAAAGACAATTACACAAACACACTGACAAACTAGAATGGGAAGGTGAGGGCAGACACTCCTTGTGGGCAAGGAATGCATTTCAGACACTCCCGAGTTTGTCTTGTTATTATTGTTGGAGGAGCCCACTTTCAAAAGATATAGGGAGATTAGAACTGGTTGTATATAGGTGTAGTATTGAATAGGGATGTGGGATTGACTTGAAGCTTATATCTACATGTACACGTAAAGGAGAGAATAAAGGAAAGAGGAGACAAGAAAGGGAAAAATAGAGGAAGCGAACAGGGAAACAAGAGGCAACAACAAAACCAGAAAATTCAGGAGTGTGTTTGAAAAATTTCAGGGTAAAAAAGAAAAAAAAATGTTATGGGGTGTTGTATTGGTATCACGCTGTGATAAGAAGGGGGTTAAAAATTGAAAGAGGAAAAACCATGAGAATGTATTTTTAAGCTTAAAGTGGAAGCTTTAAAAGTAAAAATAGAAAAAAAGTTTAAAAAATAAGGTGGAAAACTGTATCAATGAGTTGTAGGGCTTTTGGTACTTGTAGTCAGTGCCAGGAGTTTAATAAATTGCCTTTCCCCCGATTTGGGGTTTTGCATTGGAGTGTTGTCCTCCTGAGCTTCTGGCTTGCTTTCTGGGGGCAGGGCCTGCCGCTCTCTTTCTGTCCTTCTACCAAGGCTGCATCTCTCCGCCCCCTTGCTAGAGCCTGGTCTCAATGGTAACCAGGTTATCAGGTTACAATTCTCTGGTAGTGGAGCGTTGTTCTTTTACGTCTTTTTTCAGCTGCTGAGGAAGTCAGGTCGGAGCAAGATGTCTGCACCCAGACCTCCCTCCCAGAGAGAGCCTCTATACAGAGAGGGGCTCTTTCCAGCCTCCTGGTTAGCAGCCTGTCACAGTCGGGCTGGTGCAGATGTTGTATTGATTTCTGCCCCCGACCCCGCTTGTCGCTTCACTCCTGCTCCTCAGAGCCACAACTCCTTTTGGATCGCGCGACCTTGTCTGTGCCCCAGGCCCCGCAGCCTGTCCGGTCCAACGCAAGTCTGTAAAATCGCCTTCCCTGGGGGGTCCATGCCCAGCCCACGGGGTGGAGAGAAACGGGAGAGAAAGGCAGCGGCATAAAAATAGAATCCACGCCCACCGCTCTGGTGGCAGCTGTGGCGGGGGCGGCGGCGCTGCCCGTGATGGAAAAAAAATTTTAAAAAGGTCTCCTTGCCTTGCTGTGTGCTCCGCTGTGTTTCCGTTTCTGTCTAGCCCGATTCAGACCGTAATGTGCTGTTATTCCTCACTCACAGAGCACTTTCCTTTTGGGGTATTTGCTTTCAATGGTTCAGCTCTGTGGGCTTCCTCCCCCACACCCCTGTCTCTGGGGGCAAGCCTCCGGTCCCTCTTACTTGTTTCTACCTTTTTGCTGGTGGTCCTTGTCTCCCATGGTGATCCAGAAGTGCGAAATATCACATTTCAGGCTGATTTCATGGGTGTTCACAGTGGTCCTGTAGTGTTTGTTTTGCTGGAATTCAGCTCTCTTCAGGGAACTCCCCGAAATGTGGTCACCTGGTCTTCCGCCATCTTGACTCAGGACCAAAATTTTCTCACTTTTAAAAGCAGTCAGTTTCTGTCTTTCATTGCCTCCCAATCTGTACACATTTATTTTTAGACCACTGGTTTGAATCTTTCTGTCAGGGAAAATCATTAGTAAAATCATTTAGAAATTCTGAAGTGTTGTCCTAAGGGCCATATATTCCATTTCCTTGGGAATTTCTTGTGTTTTGTTTGCACAAACACAAAGCAGTTGTAGATGCCAATCTTGCTTCCCTCCATCTTTGGCCACCCTCCTGAGGGATGGTCTGCACCA
Organism: Spilogale gracilis; assembly: GCA_004023965.1. Classification (NCBI taxonomy): domain Eukaryota; kingdom Metazoa; phylum Chordata; class Mammalia; order Carnivora; family Mephitidae; genus Spilogale; species Spilogale gracilis. Next base: position 81,644 of record PITA01008497.1, on the reverse strand, counting down.
CAGTCTCTACTTTGAACCTCCATCCTGTCTTTGCTGATGTTTTATTTGTTTGGGTAGAGTCTACTTCTTCTTTATTTTTAACTCCATCCTTTCTGCTCTTTTCTCTCAGCATGTGAACATATTTGTGTTGCATTTTTCCCTGAGGTTTAAATAGGCAAACCTTCCCATGAACTTATGTCTAGTTCATTCACTTCAAAGTCAAGCTCCTGAGTTCCAAGATTCTCTCTCTCTGTATATCACACATAATTCATCCTTAATTCACTTCAGAGGACTTCTAATAGTATTTTCAGTGTGAAATTCCTTATTAATAATATTATTAAACTTCTAGTTACTAAACTCATTGGATGCTTCTGCCTTTTTCTTGATTCTAATACATCTAACACTACTAAGCACTCTCCACTTCAACATACCTTATGAAATGTCAAACATTAAAAAATAGCCTTTTACTGAAGGGGAAATAATACATAATGACTATGTATAGGCATATTGTTGTATGATTTGTTCCTCAGAATATCTCCTTGGCATTGGATTATTAGCTCTCTTTGGTATTTCTGATTAACATATTTATGAGATGCATTCTTCATCATGTTTCTACCGCTTTTGGGTCCTGAAGTCCTAAATTCGGTACAGACTTATTTATCTCTACTCTTCCCTCCCAACTGACCCCAGGGCTTTAACATGAATCCTAGCTGCAAATGTCTCCTTCATCCTTTCAATATGTCTTCCCATTTGCCCAGATTAAAGCACTATAAAGTGAAGTACAATCACCAACTGTGCCTCTTTTTGATATTCCCACAGAGAAGTGCCCAGGTCTTTTTTGTTTTATCAGTTTCTCTGTACAAGGAGACAACAGTAGTCTGCAAAACATCAAAAGCAGCAGCACTGACAGTAACTATAAACAGGTGAGGTAACATAGTTTTCTAAATTCTTAAAGCAGTGCAGCGAATGATTTCCTCAGATCAGGAAACTTAAGTTTCCTTTTTTTCTGGATGTCCTTGTAAAGTAAATTGTATGAAGGCAACTGTCACTTTTTCATGAAAACTGTCACTTAAACATATTTTTGTCTCCAAAAAGGAGATCCTGACATTTACAACAGCATGGGTGGAACTAGAGGATGTTACAGTAACTAAAATAAACCAGGAGTGGAGATGGGTAGATACCCAAAGGGTACAAAGATGCAGTTATGTAGAATGAAAAAAGTACAGAGATCTAAGGTATAGTCTATAATCCTAATAACTACAGTCAATAATATTGTAATGAATACCAGTAATCTGCTAAGAGACTAGCTTTCAGATGCTCTTACCACACATACACACAAAATAACTATGTGAGAAAATGAATGTTTAATAGCTTTGTGTAGAAATCATTTCATTATGTACATGTTTATCAAATCATAATGTTTAAATATATACAATTAAAAACCAAGCTTTATTTCTGGATTAACCCATTTCACCAGGCAGTATAGTCTACCCAGTTCGCTCTCCTATAGGTACTGTTTCTCTTTATATACAATTTTTGGTACATCTAATTTTTCATTCAGAGATACAATTCAATGACAAGTAGGAAGTGATGGCAGAAGACAAAGTTAACTTTTTAATAATTTAGGGTATGTAATTTAGGATATGACATTTATGTGTCCTCTATTGTTTTTATTTTATTTTAGTGAACAAAAGCACTTGCGTGTGTATGTGTCTCTGGATGCAAATTTGTGTTTCCACACACTGGCTTTAAATTATTCATCAGCAATCCCTATTCAAAGGTTATTTTCCACACTTGATTTTGATTATTTTCATCAAAGTATTCTACATCCTTTGAGCAAGCTCAAAACTAAATCTTCATAACTTGACTCAAAATATTACCCTCCTTCTCCCACATTTCTTTTCCTTTTTCTGTTCTCCTTTCCTCATATTATTCCTCTTGCCCATCACTCCAAAGAGTGTGTGTGTATACATATATATATGTACACTGTTTCACAGATAGAATGAAGTTAGGGGTAAATTCAGAAATTTTGGGTAATAGGCATTCTAATATGAAAATCTGAAAACATATTAATGTAAAAATACAATTTATTTATCTGATATATAATGACTAATTTGATTTTTTCAGTTGGCCTAGGAATCTAGCCACATCCTCTATGGTTGCTCCTATGGCAAAATAGCTTAAAAGCTCCCAATAACTCTTAATCTTTGGGACATTCTCCTGTGAATCAGCAAATACTATTTCTTTATATGGAATTCCAAACTTTCTGCTCCTAGTGACACTGGCTTCCTCTCATTTTTCAAGACTCTTCAATACAACTTTTACTTTGTCGACTTGATTCTTTTTCTTTCTTTCTTTCTTTCTTTCTTTCTTTCTTTCTTTCTTTCTTTCTTTCTTTCTTTGTTTCTTTCTTTCTTTATTATTGTTACTAAAATTTTTTTTTCCCAGTGTTCCAAGATTCATTCCCCATTCCCCACACCCAGTGCTCCACGCTTTAGGTGTCCCCAGTACCCACCACCAGGCTCTCCCATCCCTCCACCACCCTTGATTCTTTCTTATAATATATATTTGCTAGCTTTGAACTGTGTCCAAACAGAACAAAGTTGGCTCCAATGTATGAGTTTCTCTAGAATCTCTCTAGAAAGCATAGCACTTATTCAATTTGTTAACTTAGGAAAAACAACTGAGAGGTGATTTATTTATGAGATAGTTCATATATCCATGAAGATACATTTGTTCATGAAAGGTTATTTTCTGCAAAGTAAGATGCAGTGTTATTTCTTGTGTTCAGTCTTTGATGCAAACGAGCCCTTTCTAGTTTTAGGACTAAGTGTTATGTCCAAAGCTAAGAAAGGTATAGAGATTTTTTCTTTCCATTTCTAACTTCTGCTCTTTTAAGTATTTTCATAGGCAATGATAATAACCTTCATATTTAAGGGGTACTGAAGAAACATGCAGGTAAAACTAAGGTACTGCTTTCTGTGAAAGAATTCTGGTTTAGCAGAAAGGCAGTGGGTCTCCAAATCAGACATTGGTTTATAGCCCCACTCTGATGTCCACTAGATATGAGAGATTTGGCAACTATTGAACTTCAGTAGGCCTTTGTGTCCTCATATGTAATGCTGGTCCTTCCTCATACATTTGTAATTAGGAAATAGTAAATTAATTAAAACCTATATAATAAGCATTGAAGAATATTGTCTATAATTATTGTATATAAAGAACCACAGAATACTAGCATTCTATGGTTAGTAAAGAGCAGCTGTAAGTAACAGCAATGATAACTATGTAGATTAGTTCTACTTCATGGGACATCACATAAATAGGAACATTTCAGTATATTTTATTCATTAATTCTCTCTCTCTTTAATGTAAAATATTACATTAGTATCTACCATGTGCCAGGCAATATGCCAAGTTCTAGGTATACTTTGGTAAATGAAACAATTGTGATTCCTAGCCTTGTACAGCTTACACTCCAGACTTCATATTTCTTTAGTTTTCAAGTTTCCTTAACTGTTTTGCTTTGTTTTTCAAATAAAAGTTATATTTTTCATTTGTATTTCTCTTGGATTGCTCAAAGTAGAATGACTTTTGGAACTGTTCTATGCAAATCATGGGCTATTGATGTGGTAGATAACTGTCTCTCCTATGCTCCTACAGTTCTATGTAATTCTTCATTATAGAGTAATTACACTAGCTTACAACGACTAGCCCTGCCTGAATATAAGCTTCTTCTTCTTTTTTTTTTTTTTTAAGATTTTATTTATTTGTTTGACAGAGAGAAACACAGTGAGAGAGGGAACACAAGCAGGGGGAGTGAGAGAGGGAGAAGCAGGCTTCCTGCTGAGCAGGGAGCCCAATGTGGGGCTCGATCCCGGGTCTCCAGGATCATGACCTGAGCCGAAGGCAGTCGCCCAACCAACTGAGCCACCCAGGCGCCCCTGGATATAAGCTTCTTTTATGGAGGGGCTATATTTTACATTTTCTTTTCATTATTAGCGCCTGTCATAGTATGCATAATAGGCACTCAATGGATTCTGAAAGAGTAAATTTATCCCTCTAGGAATAGCCCTATTAATTTCCATTATGGGCTAAATATTCACACTTCATCTTGAAACACTAATGTAAGAGGAAAAGACAGACTTCTGCAAATTCAGGGATCAACACTCATGACATTCTAAATTCATTTGGACCAAATCTGAGTAAGGAAATGTAAGAAATTAAATAGTAATAGGTATAAGTGTTGAGTCGGTTGTCATATTATCTAGAGATTTTAGAAAATCAGTAGTCTCAGTTAACCAATCCCTTATAGTCAGAAAAGGTGACCCTGAGTACAATCTGCTGTTGTGTGACAGAGATAAGGTGATGAATTTGACTTCCAAATAATCCCCTAAACATACTGCAGCTCTCCAATTGTTTTTCTAAGAATTATTGGACACCTACTAAGGAAGATGATGAAATAAAGCAATATGAGCCTCATCTCTCATCCTTGTTTAACCTACTTACAATCTTTATATATATAAATAACTGAACAGAGACAGGATGAAAAGTATAGAAACCAGAGTGCTTAGGAAACTTCCATGATATACATCATCTACTAAAGAGTTAAGAGTTGGAAATAGAACATAGTTTTGTCTTTTCTGTAATTTTTGTCAGGTATAGGCATAGCATGTACTGATAATTTTGGATATATTAAAATATGCCATAATCTATTAAATATTAATTTGTTATCTTTTTAACATATAATGTATTATTTATAGAGTTCTCATAGTAGTCCCTGTACAGTCTATTGAATGTGGAATATTTTACAAACAAGTCCTATTGTCATTATTATAGTACTGGCTTTGTCTTCTAGAATTCTTAAAATATCTAGCAGGTAAGGAAAAGCCCAAGAGACTAAATTTTAATGGTGCAGAACCAAGACTTTCAACTAAATGTTTTTGTAAATGTTTCTGCTTGCATTTGGAAGCTCTGCATTTTAACTAAAACTACCTATTAGCATGGTGTGATGTTTTCATTTGAAACATACAATTTATTCCAGGGAAAATCCACACCAAATCACATTAAATACACTTTGCTAGACATAGCAAACTAAAGTAAATAGCGTAAAATGCAAATAAATTGATATAGGCTAGAAATTATTGGTGAGAAAAATGAAAATTAATATATTTATTAATATTAATAGATTGACATAAAATATATTTATGTTTTAGGAAATATGTAGTTCTTATTGTAGGGAATGTGTTTTACCTCTCTATGGTAAAGGAGTTAAAACCAAAAAGAAACAAGAATAACACAGTACAGCCACATAGGACTATGTTATTGTAACAATAACCTAGGGGTGTCTAACAATCACCCCAAAACTTAGTAGCTTAGTTTACTCAAAATTCTGTTGTTCGGCTTGGCAGTGTGCTTGGGTCACTAATGTGACTGTAGAATCCAACAATTTGGTTGGGCTAAATGATAAAAAATGGTCACATTCACATGTTGGTGCTAGCTGCAGGCTGGACCATTTGTCTCCAACCATTTAGTCCTAGCCTGGCTTTTTCATATGTTGACAGCATTCCAAAGAGGCAAGTCCCAAGGTGCAAATGCTCTTCAAGCCTCTGCTTATATCATGTTTGCTAACATCCCAATAACTGCAGCAAGTCATCTGACCCAGCCCAGGACAATCATGGCTAGGGACTACACAAAGGCATGGATAAAGATAAGAGTGATTTATTGGAGCTATTACTGCAACATTTCAACATGATAATTTATTAGCATATATGTACTATGTTCTTATTATCATCTATGCATGTGGATAGGTAGTAAGGGTGAGGATATAATAAAAAAAGCAATAGAGATCATAACAAAGTGAGAATTTTCTATCTTTAACCACCAATAAACTCAGGGAAGTAATTAATCATCACATCTCCTCCCAAACTGCATACTGATTGGACATCTAAGTCTTTCTTCTTTCAAAGGAAATCAAAACCTCTAAGCCACTATATTAGTAAATGCTTGAGTAGGCTTATAAGATAATAAAACCTTAGAAACATAGTCTTTTTGAAAAGTGATGCAGTCACCAATTTATAGTGTTCACTAAGTTCAGTCCCTTCATGATGAATGGCAAGTGCTTCATCACTCAGCTGTGGGGAGAGTATAAACTTCAGAGTTAGGGTCAAACTGAAATTAGTCTACAAGATCTTTTTTTAAAAAAAATCCAAGAATAGCTTAATTGAAAATAATATGTCCCATTTAAAAAAAAAAACAAGAATAGCTTATTGAAAATAATATGTCCCATTCCACATGCACTTTGTAAATATTATATGTAATTTTTGTGGCCCAGAGTCCTTACTTCTTTGATCAGAGAGGCTTGTGTGGCCTCACAGCAAGATATTTTCAGTTAATCATTCTAAAACACAACTGACAATTCTAACCTTAGGAATCATGCAGGCAAAAAGTAGAAGGGGGGGGTAAAGATTGGTTCTAACACTGGCTCACTCTCTGTCCAGCCTTGAGGTACTATCTTTGCTTCATTGACCATTTGTTTCTCTTCTTGTATGAAATGATGAAATGCAGGGGAAAGGTGAACAGGAGAAGTCTGGGTTAAACCAAGCTGAATCATACTAAGGAAGCATATTCAAGGCATTATTAATTTTGGAGTGTGAAGGGGAGGTTCTGGGGTGATATATATTTCTTAAGATTTAAAAACTATCTGACATGTTTGCCTTCTAAACAAATTCAGTGCTCCTACACAAGCAGAACAGGGAAGCTGGAAAGAGCTTTAAAATGTGGAAATACTGAGCCTTTCTCCTTTTCTGCCTAAGGACATCAGGGAATCTTTACCTCCTTATTATGTGCCTAGAAAAGACAATGTTAGCTTTTCTGCCTTCTCTTCTTTCCTTACTCCCTCCCCATTCCCTCTTACTTTACTTTTCTTTCGCCTTCTCTCTCTACTTAAAGTCAACCATTATGTAATAGTTATCAATTGCTAGTAAAATTCAATGATGCCAAGCCATACAAGTCATGAAATGTGAATTGCCTCTTATCTTCTATCAGACATCTTTCTACAGAGAAGTATATTTCTATGGAATTGGGCTTCTTCGATCAGCATTGCATAACATGTTCTATTGGCTCCAGTTAGGAAGTGATTGGTTGGTCTTTTCTTATTTACATCTTAATGCATTCTCCTCCATTGGTATCTACTTCCCCAGACACAGACCTTACTCTTCCAGCAGCACCATATTTGCTCACTATTCTCCTTTGGATGAACCATTTCATTCTTTCAATAGGTCCAATATGCTCCACCTTAACCTCTGAAGTTTGATCATCCTTGGGGTGTGTGTTCATTTTCTGGATTTCCAATTGACATTTAGAAGTCAATTCATCCAAAAGAGGACCCATTATCCCTTTATCAGTAGGTCCTCACCACACCAAAATCAATATCTTAAATTCTTGATTTCAGCCTTCCAATAATGTGTGCCTCCTACAGACAAACTTCAAGTCCTGGAAATTTTTCATCTATATTTTTCCTATCTTTTCTTCTCTCTTCTGAAATTGTTTTTTATGAAAAAATTGTCAGAACTTTTCTCTGTGATTCTTATAATTACCTCCTCTCTGTCCAGTCTCTAAAATTTCCCCTTTAAGTCCATCCTACGTGTGATTGCCAAACTCATTGTTCTGAAGCTTAGTTTTGTTCACATCCTTTCACTTGCTCTCTGTTGCCTACACCAAGCAAGCAAGCAAACAAACAAAGCAAGCAAGCAAACAAACAAAACATCCAAAATAAAATGTTCCACAATCTCATAGCTGAATCCTAACCACTATCTCCCATTAATATTTCCAAGGATCTTAATTAAGCTCCTGTTTTCTTGGTCACTCTTGCTCTACCGTCTCATACTTTGACCTAAGCAATTCTGTTTTCTCAGCCCAGGTTCACTCTAAATAGACACAGTTACTTTCTCTTAACTACCTTTACCTTCCATCAAGCACTATGTTACTGAAGTTTGCTAAGAATTATTGATGCAAGAAATAATGGTACAGTTAGCAACATAACGTTGCTGTGGTTTGAGTATTCGTGTTCCCCCAAATCCATGTGTTAAAATCCTAATAACTAGGTGATATTATTAGGATGTTATGATTATTATTAGGGCCTTTGGAAGGTACTTTTGTCTTGAGGGTAGAGCCATATGAATGCAATTAATGTTCTTCTAGTCCCCTAGTCCCCTTCCATCACATGAGGACACAATAAGACTCCAGCTGTGAACCAGGAACAGAGCTCTCACAAGAATGTGACCCTGCTATCACCTTGATCTTAGAGTTCTCAGCTTCCAGAACTGTCAGAATTAAATTTTCATTGTTTATGAACTATGCAGTCACTGGTATTTTGTGATAGCAGCCTGACTACACTAAGACACATATCAAATTATATTAGGCTTTGCCTGATGCCAGGAATGACTTATTAGACACCTTTGTTCCTAGTAGCCTGGCCTTCTGCTGCATTCCGGAGACCTTTATCTAAGTTAGACTTACAGCTCTGTTCTCTAAGTCTTACCAATCTCTCAAAAACAAAATCCCTCATATTTTCTTCCAAGTATAAATTTAGCCTGCTGAGACTGATGCTCAGATGGGACCAATGGCATGGCAAGTAAATACCCATTATCAGAAGAGAATTCAAGTTCCTTAGTCCTTAATGACCCAGCATCTACCTACCTATTCACTCTTTTTTTACAACTCCACTCATATGTTCTCTTCCCCTCCCCCTACAGTGAATACTGAAATGGCTGGGGTGTTTTTTGTTTTCTGAAAGTACCATGCTTTCTTTCCTCTGAGGCTTTGCCCTTGTGCTTCCTCCTTGTAACAGGATATGCAAATTTCTCTGTCCCATACTGTGCCCAGCCCAGATGTCATTTCCTAAAAGACATCCCTGCTTACCCATACGTTCTGACCTGGCTTATGATCCTCCTTCTCTGTATGTAGTTGTGTGGTCATGCATTGATCCTAAGCAATGTTTTCTTGAACACTTCTGTTAAATAATGTATAATGTGATTTTCCCTTAGAGCTTAAACCATGTTCCACTTTTAATTGTGTGACTTCACAATCCCTACCCAGTATAGAATAGACAATCAATAAATGCTTTTGAATAAATTGTCATTTGAGTTTTGATTTGCCTACAAGATGGGACTACCTGATGCACTTTGATGATGTTTCCTAATATTTGTAAAAGAGGATTACAGCATGCCTAATACTACACTACTTTATACTTAAACTGGTTGTAAAGACTTATTGTCTCAAGTTTCATTGACACTATCATGCTATTCATTCCTGACATAGTTTAAAAAAATATGCATCATAGAATTGAAATAGTAAGTAAACTAATAACATTAATAGTTACTGAGATTGGCAAATGTCATCTTGTGCCTTTCTTTTCACTAAGAAAAGAAGGATGAGAAGTTGTCCTATACAACATTGGCAGGCAGGATTTTAGCAACATTTGGGAGGGAAAAAAAGCATGGTTTACAAAGTGACAGTTTACTGAGTTAATTTCTTTGTCATTGGAATAGCATATTGTTGCAGTTTTTAATTTTCCTTTGCTAAGTTACATTCTCTGCTCAATTGTGGTATCATTTAGTGCTTGGAACTATTGCTCCCTAGATATTTGTCTCTCAACATAAACAATCCAATGCAATTTTGGAATGTTCCCAAGCTAGTTACAGGGTATACTAGAAAAGGAGCTTTAGTATGTCTTGTGTCCCTATTCTCTTTGTAAAGTTAAATGACTCAGCAATTATGCTTTAAAAAGTCATTCCCCCACTCAGAGATCTAAGTACATCTATCCAAAATACATTTGTATTTTTTTCTTATTGAATATGTTCTATGAGGCTCATCTAAATAGTCTCTTATATGGTATCTACAGGAAACAATCCAATTCTTCTTAGACATTTGGCTTCCCAAATGCTGACTTCCAGCTTTTTCAGGAGTAATATAGTCCAGTGACATCCAAAATTCCATCACCTTCAGGTACACTCTTTTAACTCATTCTAATATACGGAAGCCTCAAATTTCTTACCTCACAACTGGATCCTTTGAAGATTTTATGAGGAAGCTCTGACCCTTCTCTTGTTGCTTTTTCTGTCCTCCAAAGAGAAGCCAAGGAACTTGACATGGCGTTCCAAATGTGGAATTTCATAGAAGAAGCTTTATTTCTACTTGCATGGCCAGAAGATCTGCTGGGCTATGCCCCATAAAGTGGTCTATGATGAAGGTTTCACATGTCTGAGAAAAAGAAAAACAATACACCTCAGAGTTTTCCATTAAGTTGATCTGATTAATTTAATAAATGTTCTTTCCTTTTGAGATAATGTCTTTTCCTCAGTTCTTTGTGTTATAGAATCTTTTGTCTTATGAAATGATAATGACAGTAGATGGAAGTTAATTACTCTAAAATGCCCTTACTTGGAAGAATCAATATTTTAAAACTTATTTTCCTTCCTCAAAACATATTTTTGGAGATACTTACTTGCCTGTGAAAGTCAAAAGATTAAAAATCACTACAAAAAAGCAGCAGTAAATTTGGTAAGTTAACTTTTACTATACTTTGGGTATTCTCTAGCACTTTGTACATATTACCTCCTCAAATCTTCAAAGTGTCCCTGTGAGATACGATTTTTAGGTCTACTTTATAGATGAGGAAATTGATGCTCAGAGGGACAATAAATAATAAGGTCACAGGGACAATGAATACTAGAGGCAGTTTATGGACTAAAGTGGTTTATGCCAAGTGCCTTTAAACTTCTATACTAAACTGCTACACATTCTCCACACACTCCTGGTGGCTCCTGGTTCATCAGCTGATTCTCTTAGCTACTCCCCTGGCCCTGTGGGTCCTTGATGTCACAGGATCTCTTGATCCATGTGCTAGCACACATTTTTCCTTTATATACAAGGTATACAAACTCTCTGAGGTTTGGTTTCCTATAAAACAGTAAACCAGAAATGTGAATGCCAATGCCCCAAGATGGCATGAAAGAATAAATGTATTTGAACCTATTAGGACAGTTTCTAAAGCACAGAATTTCTATCAATAAGCCTTTGTGAGCTCTTGCGTTTGAATCTTCCCACTTCATGTCCTCTACTGAACTTACCTTGTAGCTGGAGATGGGTTCTTGTCTAGGTACTGTTCCTCCCTACAATCTCTATTCCTTTCTCTTTTCCAGTGTTTTTATCCTCAGAAGCTGTCCACCTGCAAAGCATAGCCCCCTCTCTTACATATATTTTTTACCAAACATACTAAGATAAGAGCAGCAATGACAACAATACTATTAGCAATAGTGATGGCTAACATTTGTAGAGCATTTGAACCACATATTTCTGCCAAGTATCTTATGTACTCATATAATCTCATCTAATCCTCACAACCAATTCACCCTCACGATCCTCAGTTGCACAATGAGGAAAGCTGGCTTAGAGGAGTTAGTACCTCACCCCATGTCGTCCAGTTAATGAACTACATAACGTGAATTTCAAGTCAGGAAGTCAGACTTCATAATGAATATGTTCAATGAGGATGTCTAAAATGTCACTGGTTGGTTTGTGCTTTTCCTATAGTTTTAAAAATAGGACTCTTGAGACTCAGTCTCTGGATCATACTTGGCTATATAGTACTGGGGTTCATTTGCATTTCACATTCATTTTTCCAAAGATTGGAACCTTATAATCTTCAGTTTGTCTTCTGACAGATTTTTCCAATGCTGACTACAACATTAATCACTATATATAACTTGGCCCTGGCTTCTGTGTGCTCATGTTCTGATCATCAAAACCCCATAGACACAAATAGAATCTCTTAGTGCTAGTAATGCTACTGGGCTTTCATCTGTGTCTGCTATCAGACCTTCTGGATACCATGCTTTGCTTGTTGACATTGTCTCTCTTCCTAATTTGAAAAGTATTCTTGCCATTCATTCTGGGGGCAATTCTCTATTCTTACCATCAGATTTAGTTATAAATCTCAGCCCTCTCACCTGCCTTATCCCACTGCTATCAAATTGAGTTTCCTCTTGAAATTGCTAACTTTACCTTTTCATCTTACATCTTTAATATCCTTTATCTTTGGGTCATGACAAAGGATCTCATGCCTCTGTCCCAACTTTTATTCAGCTGTATATAGGCATTCTCTTTTTCTAATGCCCTGCCTTCTTACCTAACTTTTATTTCTCTCTGTCCCACTATATCTAATTTCACCAAATATTTGCTTCCTGGTCCCCTAATAATTTTCCTCTTCCTATTTTTTTTTTTTTAGAAACTTTAGTACTTGAGGACTGATATTAAAGAACAGTTTTTATTTATCTTACAGATAAATAACTAAAGATACAGGGAAGCTACAGGACTGCTCTGGGGTGAGGAACAGAGATGAGACTAGAACTCCACTGTCCACTGTGTCAACAGATTTGGTGTCATGACCTGAAGGTATAGGGTCAGAGGTCGGGTTGAGATAGGAGTATATGTTCTGAACATAGAAGATATGAATTCAGAAAGAGAAATAGTGTTTGAAATGGACATAAAGAAAAGCTGGTACATGACAAATTCCATAGTCATCCAGAGTACACACTTTCTTGTATTTTTTAAAAAGATTTTATTTATTTATTTGAGAGAGAGGAGAGTGAGAGCATGAGTTAGCGGGGGAGAGGAGTACAGGGAAAGGAAGAGGAAGACGCCTCATTAATGTGGGATTAGCTCCCAGGGCCAGGAGATCATGACCCGAGCCAAAGACAGATGCTTAACTGGCTGAGCCACCCAGGCACCCTCAGAGTACAAACTTCTAAGCAGAGGATTCAATTTCATGGTGATCTGATCAACACAGAATCTTACTTCTGCTAGGAATCTATCCAGTGATAAAGGCTATATAATTAAAAACATACTATATTTTTGTTTTGATGGAAAATCATGAAATCAAATTTATCAGAAATTCTGTATTTCCTGCAACATGCAACATGTTCACCTTGTGTGAAGCTGCGTTTCATACATCCCAGTGAGTTCAATCACTTCTTAAAGTCTCTGACACAACTTATTCTGATGAAGTTGAGTGATGCTAGACAAAAGCTGGCAAAATAATCATAGTAGAATGAAATGACCTCTACTGAAGTAAAGTGTTCCTGGAAAAAGTTGCTGTGCATATCCCTCAATGAATCAATGTGAATAATATGAGATTTAGCAGGTAACTTCTTTTTTTATAAAGATTTATTTATTTATTTGAGAGAGAGACACACAGAGAGAAAGACGGAACACAAGTACAGGGAGTGGGAGAGGGAGAAACAGGCTTTCCATGGAGCAGGGAGCCCGATGCAGGGCTCGATCTCAGGACCATGGAACCATGACCTGAGCCAAAGGCAGACACTTAATGACTGAGCCACCCAGGTGCCCCAGCAGGTAATTTCTTCATAAACTATTATGTTACATTTTCCTGGATATTGTAATACTTTTGTCAATTCTCAGATTTTTAAAATTAGGTCATCTGTTTTTATTCTTTTCATTTTGCATACTTATTTGTATATTTTGTTTTGTATTCACAATATTGTATTCCTTTTCTTAAAAAGATAGTAAGAAGTTGTAAAACCTCAGGTCTATAAACCTAGATCTGCTCCTAAAAGCAAAGGCAAATTCCTCTCCTTGCTGATGAGCACAGGCAAAAAAGTGCCTTGTTATTATAGAAATATTGGAGAAGAAGATAAATCCTTTTAGATAAAAGGGGACAGGTTTTAGTTATGTAGGTGGACTAATTGGAAACGGTGGATGGAGACGTGGGGAAATACCATAATTTTGTAGCTTTTTATAAACATTGGAAAATATCTCTCTGTATTGGACTGAGTGGTGTGTAAATTTTTATCAAAGGCATGAGGTTTTCTCTAGACCAATAAAGCCCAGTGAAATTCAGCCAGCCAGATTGAACTTTCTTTTGATTATGATGATTTCTGCCTTCCTAGGAACCATCACTACAGGATGCAATATTGTGTACTACTAGTAAGAAGAATTGAGAAGTCCAAAGGTTGATTATAGAAGAACAATTTTCCTATCACACTAATTATAAAATGATTATATATGGGTAAAATAATGTAGTGCACCCTCTGGAATTTTCAGGACAATTATTTCAGGACATGATTTAGAGTCATATACACTTATTCCAGAGGCCATTTCCCATTGTGCCTGTATTTACTTAACTCCAACTATTCATTCAATAGTTTCTTTTGGAATTATAGAATCTCATAACCAATCCAATAGTTTTTTAAATTTTAGTAGTGGTGTTATAATTTTTATTCTACACTGTACAAGCTATCAAAATTAGTCTCATCTCATTCAGGCTCTGAGAGTAGATGTACAAAGCACTCTAAATTGGTTTTAAGAGTTTTATTGTCTTATACCATATGATTTCACTCATATGTGGCATCTAAAAAACAGAATAACTGAATAAATAAAAAAATACAAATCAGACCTATAAATACAAAAAGCAAACTGAAGGTTGCCAGAGAGAAAGGGTGAGAGAATGGCAAGATGGGTGAAGGGGAGTAGGAGATGCAGCTTTCTTTCTTTCTTTCTTTCTTTCTTTCTTTCTTTCTTTCTTTCTTTCTTTCTTTCTTTCTTTCTTTCTTTCTTTCTTTCTTTCTTTCTTTCTTTCTTTCTTTCTTTCTTTCTTTCTTTCTTTCTTTCTTTCTTTCTTTCTTTCTTTCTTTCTTTCTTCTTTTTTTTTTAAAGGTTTTATTTATTTGACAGAGAGAAACACAGCCAGAGAGGGAACACAAGCAGGGGGAGTGAGAGAGGGAGAAGAGAGGGAGAAGCAGGCTTCCCGCCGAGCAGGGAGCCCAATGTGGGACTCGATCCCAGGTCTCCGGGATCATGACCTGAGCCGAAGGCAGTCGCTTAACCAACTGAGCCACCCAGGCGCCCGGATACAGCTTTCTAGTTATGGAAGAATAAGTCACAGAAATAAAAGGCACAGTATAGGGAATATGGTCAATGATATCGTAATAGTGTTATATGGTGACAGATGGTAGCTACATTTTGGTGAGCTTCATACAACATATAGAGAAGTTGAGTCACTATATTCTTTACCTGAAACTAATGTAAGATTGTGTGTTAACTATACTTAAATTTAAAATTAAAAAAGAATTATATTCTCTTGTTTGCTCCTTGATGTTTTGGTTGGCCTTGACCATGAAAATGAAACAGAAGACAAGCAGAAATTTGACTTTTCTATTGACTGTACCATTCTTTATATAATAACAACAACAATAAAATGTACATCTCTTTTTTAAAAAAAAAATTATTTATTTACTTGAGAGAGAGCATGAGAGGGGAGAAGGTCAGAGGGAGAAGCAGACTCACCCAGGCTCCCTAAAATGGACATCTTAATGTCAGAGCCTTATTGTCTATAATGTATTTTAATGCACAGTATGACTCTATTTCCTTAAATATACACAGCGCTTTAACAATTCTATTCATTGGGCATCTGGGTGACTCAGAGGATTAAGCCTCTGCCTTTGGCTCAGGTCATGATCTCAGGGTCCTGGGATGGAGGCCCACATCATGCTCTCTGCTCAGTGGGGAGCCTGCTTCCCTCTCTTTCTCTGCCAGCCTCTCTGCCGATTTGTGATCTCTCTTTCTGTCAAAGAAATAATCAAAATCTTTAAAAAAAAATTCTATACATTACTCCATGCTCACCATATTAAGTGTACTCTTTTAAAATCCCCATCACCTATTTCATCCCCCCACCATCTACCTCTGTTAACCATCAGTTTGTTCTCTACAGTTAAGAATCTGTTTCTTGGTTTGTCTCTTTTTTATTCCTTTGTTTTGTTTCTTAAATTCCATATGACTGAAATCATATAGTATTTGTCTTTCTCTGATTGTCTTATTTCATTTAGCACTATAGTCCTAGATCCATCCATGTTGTTATAAATACAAGAATTAATTCTTTTTTATGGCTGATATATATACATGCATATATATGTATGTATGTATATATGATCATATATATATAATTTCCCACATCTTCTTACCCATTCATCTATTGATGGGCCAGTTGGACTGCTTTTATTATCTAGCTAATCTAAATAATACTGCAATAAACATAGGGGCTCATATATCCTTTCAAGTTAGTGTTTTTGTATTCTTTGGGTAAACAGTGGTAAACGCATATTTTTTTTTTTTAAATATTTTATTTATTTGACAGAGAGAAACACAGCCAGAGAGGGAACACAAGCAGGGGGAGTGAGAGAGGGAGAAGCAGGCTTCCTGCCGAGCAGGAAGCCCGATGTGGGACTCGATCCCAGGTCTCTGGGATCATGACCTGAGCCGAAGGCAGTCGCTTAACCAACTGAGCCACCCAGGCGCCCCAAACGCATATTTTTCATACACTATATTGATAAGATAATTTGACTCCTAATGTGACAGACGAAATAAATCTTAATTTTTCAATGAAATTTTAGTGAGAACACTAGCTGCATATACATAAACATAAGGTGATTGAAGCAAAAAATAAATACAAATGGTCAATGTATATATGGAAAGTACACTGACTGATTATTATAAATATAAAATAAATTATCAATTATATATATATTTTTTATTAATCAGATATGCTGTGTTTAAGAGAATTCGTAGCTTGTTGTGGTTAGGAGGGGAAATAGGTACTGGAAAACATGACTGCTTTGCTGGTGACATAATACAAAATTCAGAGGTGTTGGGCAGTATGTACAAGTTTTAATGGGCACACCTCTGCCACCTTAATTCCACCTGTAGCTGATTATTCTGACACAGCAGCCACAGTGATGCCTTTATCTGAACTATAAAGCTTGCAAGTTCCCACTGTGTATTCAGAAAGTCAGGTTACTTCCTCCTTCTGTGAAGGAAAAAGGGAAATCAAGCTAGTAATAAACCACCTATCAGAGCTTTAATTCTCAAGAATTCTCAAATTCTCTTTAATTCTCAAAATTACAATTTTAAAACTTCCTTAAACATATTTTGTAACTTTTGCAGTTAAAGTAGGCTGTACCTATTCATAGGACATAATAAAAGACAGGAGATGACAGAAGCAAAGATAAGGAGAAAAAAATTCTTAAAGAGATTTGTAGAAGGGATTACAGTCATGTTTTATTTTCCCTAATAGTTCTTCAAATCAACACTTTATAGCTAAAATTTCATTGTTTGCTAGAAAGCAAACCCAATCTGGATTTGAGGACTAAAGGGCCAGTTTATAAAATTTAGAAAATCTAGGTAGAAAATTTGAAAAACAAGGTAGAGTGTTTTCTGAAGACATGAAGCTAAGCAATTGTGAAGCTGTTGGTTTCAATATCTACTGAAAATTAATCCTCCACATATATTCCTTGTGATTGGCAATAAGAAACAGCTGTACCTATTGGAAGCTGTTGGAAAGTAGCAACCTGGTGACAGCAAGATAATGTGTGAATTGTTCATTTTTAAAACAATAAGTTGGGAACTGATACAAAGCAATTATAATGAACGTGTTGCAGATGGCCTCCACTGACTGGAATAATGCCAACTGGCACCTCCGGTCACCTTGATTAACAGTTGTTTACTATGCCACCTGGGTCTTTAAAAAGGGACATTTTAAGGTTTTAATGTGGCTATTACTATAATCACTGCAGTATACTCAGTAATTAATATTGATGCATAATCTCAAATAAGTTTTTCATTTACATTCCAAAATTCGTTTACAGTGAAATGTATACTAGCAGTGCTAAAAAATAAATAAATAAGTGAAAAATTAGGGACCCAAAGCTGCTGACTGCCTTTTTTGAAAGTGAAGAGTGAGAGCTAAACCAGAAAATATAACCATCAGGGTGAGGCCACCTCTTAAAACAAGGGGAGATTTTTCCTTGTGAGTTGTGTAAGGAATTATCCTTGACACATGTTCTCCAGATGGGTAAAGAAGCAGACATATTTTGAAGCCCTGGAAACTGACTATATGGTTTATGTCTCTGTTATATATAATGTTTTTATTAAAACGATAAGATGGTGATGGGTGATGCTGCTGATGAAATGATTTTGATAATCCTTTAGAAATTATTGCATACCTAATATGTTAAGAAGGATAAATATAAAGGTGAAATAACACTTATTGAATGCCAAGCGGTTGTCACATATATTATCTCTTTTAAGAGAAGTATCACTGGCTTGAATATATCCCCAAGAGTTCCTCTTTTTTCTTTTTTTTTCTTTCACATTATTTTAAAAAGTATCTCAATCCCTAATCCTGTGCCATATGCAGATGGGATCCTAGTGTCTTTTTCAGCACCCTTAAGAATTTTCCAGGACCTTCTTTTTCTCCTAAGAAACCCTTGATAAAATTTCTTGCTTCCACTCATGCTTGGTTGCTCTTCTTTGTTACTTTCTTTGTTTACTTTCTAATCTATATACCTTAGAGACCTCAAGTAGATCCCAGAAGTGCTCCCTCTCCCTTAATGGCTCCCAATATCCACCAGACCTAAGACAATTACTGGACATGTTGGATAATCAGGAAACAGCATAGTTCGAAAACTGATATAAAACACAATAGCTTATAAGATATCTTTGTTCTTGACATTTTGCTTACTAGCCATTCATCTTACTGGTGATTTCCCATAGCCCAAGTTTCCTGCCTCATCCCTGTTCTTCTATCACGTGTTGAGCTATTTCTCTCCTTTCGTTTCTCTACATTTACCTTCTACCTTTTTCCACATCTTGAGCTGCAACCCATATATTTAAATATTTTATTTATTTATTTCACAGAGAGAGAGAGATCACAAGTAGGCAGAGAGGGAGGCAGAGAGAGGAGGAAGCAGGTTCCCTCCTGAGCAGAGAGTCGGATGCGGGCCTCGATCCCAGGACCCTGAGATCATGACCTGAGCTGAAAGCAGAGGCTTTAACCCACTGAGCCACCCAGGCACCCTGCAACCTATATTTTTATGCTACAATTCTTACATTCAATGTATTTTCTAACTAAAAGAACACAAAATCTTTATCTTCAAGGGATTTTGCATTAAAAATGTAATCTTTTTAAAGAAGTTGATATCCTCACTTTTAAAATAAGAAAACTGAGGCCCTGAGATTAATTCCCTTGCCCAAGGCAGAGTTTTCAGCAGTGATAGAGTTTGCACTTACATCAGTATGCCTATTGGTGTGAGCCCTTGTCCTTGAGTTTTTGCCTTTAGTTGACATTACTATTATTTTTTTTAATATAGATTACATTTATATTGCATTTAGTGCAATAGACAGAATGAGCAGACTTAATAACATCAACTGGAATTCAGGAGAGCTTATTGGTAGCCAAGATGGTAGCAGGTTCTGGAGAAATATGGGGTGACTTGAGGCCCAGAGGCAAGGAATGCTAGACGTGGTTTGGCAAAGCATGAAGAAAAGGCTCCGAGTAAATGCAATTTCCATTCAAAAGTCAGGTACACAGTGACAATTTTTCTTTGTGCAGTCATGATTTACATCTGTTTTATTAAATCCACTAAATTTCATTTGCTACTCACATTGTATAACTGACCTTGAAAAGCTAGTAGTTTAGGTTCAGTTTTACCAGGTACCTATTTTGCCGGAGGCCCACTCCGGCTGAACCAGGAGTGGCTGAAGGAAGGACGGTGTCGGCGAACGAGAGAGCCCCGAAGATTCCTTTCCGATTACCTTCCAGGCATCTCTGCCTTGCTAGCTCTCAGTGTCTTTATTTATGGGCAACAAGTTACAAATCATCATTAAGGAAAGAATCTTTTACAGGGAATGGTTTTTTGCTTGCATAGCATTTTGATTAATGAAACATAGTGCTTTGGTTAGTAAAACATATTTTTGCAGGTGTCCATGTCTACAAGTTAGGTTAAATCCCTTAACCAGGGCATGGTTATTTACGATTCTTTACATTTGGTGCCTAGATGATAAAGGGTAGACTAATCATACGGTATTTTTTAAGCAGGCCTTACAGATAAGAAAGCAATTAAAGGCTCAGATGAGTTAATACAAAGTTTTAGCTACACCGTAAATATAATGACCAGAAGTTAGTCTGTTTGGCTTCAAAGAGAAAGATAACTTATTTTGCAAAGGTAAAAGCGCTTGCTCAAGCCTCTTTTCTCTGACTGGATGCAGAACTCTTTATTTATGGACCCTTTGTGTGCGTGGCAATGTTCTTGTAGTACAGTTTTATTACCTTAAGCCCTTTATTTAACCATTCAGGAGCCTTGGCAATCTCCTCACAGAGCCACAGGAGATTTAAAAAGAAAGTACAAAAAGTGCACGGTTAAAGGTTGCAAGGGGATTCGGTTTGGCTTAGAGCATCCTGAGGCCCTGTTAAGAGTAATGTGCTTTTGCTTTTAGGATAAAGACCAATTAGTAAAAGAGAAGGAGATGCCGCTTCTGCACCATGGGCAGGAGCGAGGCTCAGACGGCCCTTCCATCGCTGTCAGGCCTAGTGGGGTTATTTTACAGTGGCAGGAGCTGTGCTTCTACTGCTACCTCCTCACTGAGACTTATGGAAGTCGGTGAGTTTTCCTGTGAGGCAGGAGCGGTGTTCAGACTGCCATCTTCCCCATGGCGACTCCGTCAGCTTGCGAGACCCCGGTGGCTCCCAACACTACTTCTTTTGAGCACTAAATCTATTTATACCCACACAGCTTATTTTCAACATTAAAATGGTTTTAATAGTTAAAAAACAAACAAACAAACTGGAAAATGAACTTAAAAATAACTGTTTCAGGAACTTATATTAACAAATTTATCTGAACAACGGATGATTCAAGTAGGCAAATTCCTCCTTCATAGGACAACTGAAAGCTCACCAGTTGCCTATTTACTCTTGAAGACTTGCTAGAAATCACCTTGCTGTCTTTACCACTTCTAAATTATTATGTTATGAACTTTGCCCCATGCTTATCAAACCCCTCATCTATACCCTCATACTGAAAAGTCTACCTATACCATACTCCAAAGCCATCATAAAACCCAACTTTTCCCTCTGAGATGCTATTAAGACCTTCTCAATAGTGGTCCCCTTTAGCACTTGTTTTAATGAAAACTATATGTTATATGTAAGTGTAGAATCACTAAATTCTACTCCTGAAACTAGTATTATATTATATGTTAACTAAATAAATAAAAACTTGAAATATTAGAAAAAAATAATGATCCTCTTTAAAGAAGTAAAATATAAAATAAGTTTTGCTCTATGTCAGGTCATTATGTTGATGTTTTGCAGGATTCAATATCTGACCTGTAAAATCTTTTAGGTTCCAAGAATTACTCTAGATACTGGAAATCTCATGATATATAAAATATCTTTTCTTGTATTCCCAAATTAATTACATAACCAATGTATAATAGAGGTATAATAAGGATATCTCTCTTTGTAGGATGCTTACTTATTTTTCTACATCTAGAATCTACCATAGTACCAGAAAATCAGAGAAACTTGAATGAGAGCAAACAAAAGGACAAAGGTAAGGAGTATTTCCTAAAGGAACAAACAAATCTATTTTATTTTTTTTTTTAAAGTTTTTATTTACTTATTTTAGAGAGAGAGAGAGAAAACACAGGAGGGAGAAGCAGACTCCCTACTGAGCAGAGAGCCTGACTTGGGATTCCATCCCAGGACCCTGAGATCATGACCTGAGCTGAAGGCAGACGCTTAACTCACTGAGTCACCCTGGTGTGCCCAAACAAATGTATTTTAAAACATTAAACTACTAAACAAACTTCTAACTTTTACTAGTCAATGGTCAGTTGGCCTCTTTCACTCATGCTTGACAGTACAATTCATTGAGGTGAAGAACATGCTTCGTTAGTGATGAGAGAAAAATTTTAAAGTCATCTGAATATAGCAAAGCCAAAAATCCTAGAGACTGTTAGAAATGCGATATCTTAAAACTCTCCTTTTGATTACTTATTTAATCATGTTTGTTTTATTTAAAGATAAATTTTAAAAGAATGCTATGGAAAACAAAATTAAAAGCCCAAAGAATGACTTGAGGTAGCAAAAATAATTCCAAAAGGCTAGCTGCAGCACAGAATATGAGACTAAATATAGAAAAAATGACCCTGTCCATACTTGACCAAAATGTCGCCTTCTGGTTAACATGTGTGTACCCATAAAAAAACATAATTCACTAGTAGAGGAGATTTCCATGATTGACTTATGATATAAAGCTTCTGCAGAATATATCTAATGGTGGACCCATACTATAGCCCCCCTTATCTGAGGTTTTGCTTTCTGTGGTTTTTAGATGCCCACAGTCAACTAGAAGCAAATGGTCCTGCTTCAGTTATATGGTCAAAAGGTCAATAGTAGCTTAACACTATGTTACATGCCTCCTTCTTTCACCTCCCTTCATCTCATTATGCAGGTATTTTATCATCTTACATCATCATCATAAGAAGGATGAATAGAGTACAATATTTTGAAAGAGAGAGACCACATTCACAAGTTTTATTATTGAATTACAACTGTTCTATTTTATTGTTAGTTATTGTTAATGACTTACTGTGCCTAATGTAAAAAAATTATCATGGATACATACATGTAGGAAGAAAAAAATATATATAGTTTATATATAGAGAGGGTTTTGGTATTATCCATGATTTCAGGCATCCACTGGGGGTCTTGGAAGCATCCCCCATGGATAAGAGAGGGACTACCATATTCATCTGGCAATGCTGGTGTGCTGTGTGGTCTTCAAATCTGTCATGTGCACATTATACCCAGTAAGGAAACTCCTCTACAATGAGAAAATGAAAAGCCACAGGCCTGCATGTACATGTGGATATCTCCAAAGGCACTTTTATAGTAATGAAATCATCACCTTTCATTTATATAAATCCTTTCATTTCGAGAACTTGGTGTGTTTCAAGAATGTCATTCCATTGATCCTCACAGTTGCTCTTGAAGACACAGATAGTGACCTATGAAAATGTTAAGTGGGCCTGGTCCTAGAAAATGATAATCGTAGTAAGCTTGGGGGCAAAGATAATGTTCTTGCCAGAGGAATGAATTTGTATTACTTCCCAAAGTGGGAACATTTAGCTAGAGCCCAGACTCTGCAATGCGGTCACTGCAATGCCTCATTTCTGAGGATTTGATTAAAGTAGCAGCTGAGAGAGGCAGACATGCAGTTGCTATTTAATGCAGGAGCTGCTCTAGGAAACTCAATTTGTTGCCGAACAGACATGGCAACTAATCCTTCCACCATTCTCTTTTTCACTTCTTGGCCTGTGTTTGAAGCTAACGGGGTATATATATAGCACACAGATGTAAATGAAAGCTATATGTATACCTTCTCTCTTGATATAATTCTCAGATGAATCACACCATTACTCTGTGGGAACCATTTAGAAAGACTCCACATATCCAAATGACACTAACTAAGGGTGGTTTTGTTGTTTCACTTGTTTGTTTTTAAGAAAGAGTCTGTACTTTGCCAGGGGTATCCAAGAAAGGTTTCAGAGAGTTTGGACATGTGTGGATTTTGGGTTTTTTTTCATAGAATTTTAGAATGTATAACTGCATTTTTCTTCTAGGTAGAATGTTTATGATCTTTACTAGATTCTCAAAGAAGCTTGTGAGTCTCAAAGTTTAAGAACCACTGCTCTTCAGTCATCATACGGAGCAGGCAGTTAGTTAGGTTCTATGGAGAAATGTATTTGTCTGCTTGGGCTGTCATTACAAAAATATCACAGGCTGGTGGCTTAAACAACAAAAATTTAGTTTCTCACAGTCCTTGAGGATACAGAGCCAATCTGAAAGTGCTTTCAATAGTCAACACTGGAAAATTTGAGCAACAAACAACAAAAAGTAATAATGATAAACTAGATTATAACCAAAGACAAAATAAGTAGGAATCTTATCTATACAAATAAACAGTTGTTGTATAAAGGGTGGAGAAGGGATAGATCTTCCTTATAGAAGCTTCTCAAAGCATAAATGCAGATACACACTTTTAGGTGGTGAAGCCTAATCTCCCTACTTTTGAGTATGGACTGGACTTACCAACTCATGAAGTAGAGTAGAAAAGAGAATAATAGCTTTACGTTGGAGAAATCTGGCTGGCATGATGTTAACAAATAATCAGTAAATAACTAATGTCACCAGTGGTAAATCTTATATCCTCTCACATGATGTAAATGAAGTGTTACTTCATATCTGTAGTACTCTCCCCCCAAATCCCATAGCCATAGTCTGATTTTGAGAAACCAGCAGGAAAACCCAAGTTAAGGGACATTATTCAAAATATATGGCCAGTATACTTCAAAACTGTCAAGGTTATAAAAAAATATGAAAAATCTGAGAAAATATCAGACTGGAGGACACTAAAGAGATGTAACAAGCAAATGCTGTGAGGCATAACAAACTCCTCAGAAATAGTGGTCACATCTTTATTAGGTGGCTACTGTGGGTTCAGTGGTTTTCAAGGTTTATTGTGAAATGAAATACTTCTTAGAAGCTTGCTTTACTTTTAGCCATTTTAGAAATAAAACAGTCAATTAATCCATAATGTTTTACTAAAAATGCAAGGGATAATTATGAAGATAGCTGTTTGTGACAGGTAACATTTTGGGTTTAAAAAAAAAGCCAAGGGCAAGCAAATATTATGCAATCTATCACCTTCATAATAACTTATATTTCTCTTTTTTTGAGCAGTTATTATTGTCCTAGAAATTTACCATGCATTATTTCATTTAATGGGAATGCCAGATTTAGAAGGTACATACTATTATAATTTTCCACCACGTTACTGGTAAGGAAACAAGCTTAGCCTGGATAAGTCACTTGTGGAATAACAGTAACAAGCAAGAGACTGAAACACGGCAGTCACCATCATCTACTACTGTCCCCATTCTCCTTAACTCTTATGCATTCATGTGATGATGGTGATGATGGTAACAATATCTTCACTTTATTAAATATCTGCAAGACCTTGTGTTAGACATTCCAGTAATAATTACATGTAATTGTCACGGAAAGGCTATTATTGTTATCCTCATGTTAGGAGTGGAAACACTGAGGTCCAAAAAGGCTTAGTGATTTTGCCAATGACACAGAATGCATTGATTTCAGAGACAGGATTAAAACTCAAAGCCCATTCTTTTGAAACAGATTTAGAGAAAGTATAGAGAACACAGAATCAGTGTGTGTGGGGGGTGTCATTCACTACTCAAAGAGACACAGAGTCATGAAATCTACATTGCAGAGAGGGACTAGAAGTTCTGCTTAGAACATGAAGGAAACACTTCATGTTGAGGGGGAATATAATCCAGTTTGGATGAAAAGGAGTACCTAGAAAGGTTCCTCGGGTAGCATCTTAGGCAGCAACTTGATAGTGAGTAAGATTTTGCCAGTTGAATAGAGTTGGAGAAGATGTATCCAACATCTGTACATCACAAAATTTTGAGAAACAGTGCATTTAGAGCAATGGAAATATATTTTGGAATTCTACACACCTGTGTAACCAGAAGTGATTTTGAAGGGATTTGTGCTTGAAATACTTCTGGCGCTAGGTTCCTCTATGCTTGACTAGAAGCCTGGGGCAAGATGCCTCACTCCAAAACTAGAAAGGCACCTGGTAAATGTATCCTTGAGGGCTAACAAAATAAAATAAATTACAAAAATTATAGTTTATAACATGTCAACTAATGTCAAACAATGAACAAGAGCAAAACAAAGTAAACGTGTTTACACACAGTTATATCTGAGGAAACAAAGGTTGATATAATTATCATTTAATTAACACAATGCCTACTAGCGCTAGGGGATGCCACCACCTCCAGGTGCTGTGGATACAGTGTTGATCAAGATACATAAATTTTCTTACCTCAGAAAGTTTACTTTAAATGCTCTAATTATAGTGATCTTCGGACTCATTCAAATCTGGTTTGAAAATTGGTGCCCTCATATTTATTGTATAACTTTGGGCAATTCACCTGACCAATCCAAGTCTAAATTCCTCAGATATAAAATGTGTGTAATAACTTTTACTTTGTATTATCTTGACCAAGATTTTGGCAAGATAAAATATTTATTTAAAAATGTGTCTTGATCATCGCAGTATCCACAGTACCTGGAGGAGGTAGCATTCCACAGCACTCAAAGACATTGTGTTAATAAAATAGTGTTATATCAACATTTGGTTATATCTTAGCTTCCTTTTAGAGTGCTTAGGGTATAGCAGATGATTGATAATGTAATAAATATGTGTGTAATAAACACATGGCCAAGAGTATTTAGACATCTCTCATTTCTTTGAGCTTTCCTTGTAACCCTCTGAAGTAGGCTCATCAAAATCACCCTTTTTTCCCAAATAGTGGAAATTAAAGTAAATCTTTTTTGACCGCCCAAGATCAGATGATTTCTATGCATTTTTATTCTCTAAATCCATGTTTGATAACTTGTTTTCTCACTTTAAGCTTAATTCTTTTTTTCTTCATGTTATAATACCAAATTATTGTTTCCATATTGGCAGAACTCTTTTCATTGACTATTTTTTTATTATAGACTTTAAACCCTTCAGCCATTCATCTTAGGGAGAGATTCATCTTGAATCACTGTTGTAACACATCACATTCTATTATAACTGTCTATATTCACTGTTAGATTGAAAGATTCATGAGGGTAGGTGCTATGTTTTTGGAGTTCTTTATAGGTTTTGGAAAGTTATGGTTCTTTAGTAAGTATCTGTTAAATGTGTGTGTGTGTTTTCTTTCTGTTGTCACTACCTGTTGCAGCCCCTCCAAATAAAAACCATACCATACTGTATGTGGACTGACTGGAATTTAAATAAAAACTTGCAGAAGAAAAGAAATTTACAGCTAATGTAATATAAATGAGGTTACCTTGAAAGTTACAATAATTATAATGTTCAACTAAGGAACCTCTTAGGGATGCTTAACATGACAGTGTATTTGCTATAGAGCAAATAGACCCAAAATGCAGCAACTTAAAGCAAACTTTATGATCTCACAGTTTCTCAGGGTCAGGAATCTGGCAGCAGTTTAGCTGTAATTCTGGATGAGGATTACTCACAAAGGTGCAACTGAAATGTCAGCCTGAGCTACTATAGTTGCAAAGTGTGACTATGGGACGATTCGTGTCTAAGCTTACTCATTTTTCTGTTATCAGTCCTTAGGTTCCTACAGACTATTGGCTAGAGATGTTTCATAGAAGGTATGAGTCTTTCCATAAAGTAGCTAACAATGTGTTAGCCTACTACTCCCAGAGTGGGGATTTCCAGAGAGAAAATGAGAGAGAGAGAGAGAGAGGGAGAGAGAGAGAGAGAGAGAGGAAACAAAAGAGACAGATATATATATATGTCTCTTGTTTATATATATATAAACTGACTTCTTGTATATATATACAAAATTATATAAATATATATATACAAGAAGTCAGTTTCATAGTGATTTAATCTCAAAAGTGAAATTCCATTACTTTTGCTGTATCCTATTGGGCATAAGTCACTAGGTCCTGTCCACATGTAATGAGAGCGGATTATACACCAAAGGGAATGGACACTAAGAGATGGGGATCATTGGTAATCATTTTAGAGGCTGCCTAAAAGATCAGTGATTTTTTTTTTTTTTTATGCTTCAGTCATTGTCTGCTAATGTTGCCTTTTTCAGATTAAACAAACACTGATTGAGGAGTTATATTATTTCAACAGTTTTTCTTAATATGCTATCTTACAGATTTTTTTTAACATGGATTCTAGATTTCTGTGGACTTAATGTATTGATCATAAATAATAAATAGAAGGACAGAATGGCTACTTATCTTTGACTTCTTTGATCATGAACGGTGTGATGCTTGGATTTATACAGGGGCACCATTTATTTCCTCGTGTATTTGTAGAAACTAAGCTAGACCTGGTATTATCATACCTACATATAAAACACAGTAAAACTTTAAAAAGCAGAGATACTATTTTTATATTCTTTTATAAAAAGAGACTTAAATTATTTGTAGAACAATTTCTCCCCCTGTTGAATTCATAAAGGCCAAGGCTCAAGTCATTCAGTTTGACTAATAGGGCACTGAAATGCACCAGTAGATATCATAAATTCCTATATGTGGTCTTAAAGCTGTGCTCACTAGTATGTTTTTGTACATTATTATTCCTGGGAATAAGTGCTGGCATATGATGTTGAGCCAAAAGTAATATACCTCCATTTTTCACCAAAAATCCCCTCCTTCCCTAACTCTCTTTTTAAACAGTCTTCAGAAAACCACAAGGAAACAAGCACAAGTAATGTTCAGAAGTCTCTAAAATCTAAAATTAGGAACCCCTTTTCCTATTCTTCTATTTTCATTCTCCTTCCCAACTCCCATCTCTAGATCTGCTTGCCATAGTGACTACTGTGAAATTATATATTTTTATTTTTCCAAGATAAACTGTGAAATGTACCACAGTTTTAGACAGGAAATCAAGGGCAACAATTAAAATTAAAAAGAGAAAAAATAGTTCATGTTGTTCGAACCACATGTAAATAATTTATTGATGCTTTTTAGTGTTCAATAAGAATCTGAGAGGTGGAAATATTGCTAAGTATATAAATGTATGATAAACAATTTCTACTAAAATTACTGAAGGTAGTTTTACCTCCTAGTTCTCTATTGTACTTTGTCCTATATACCTTAATCAGAAAGACCCTGGAAAGTTTCTGCCTAACCATGGGTAGACAAAATTATGTTAGTGAAATGAAATGATAGTACCAAAACTTGACTAATGGGACTTCAGGGTCTAATAACTGTGGGGTTGAATAAGCTCTCACCTAGAAATAAATTATGAAGTTTGACAAAATATTATTTTTTGACAAAATATTAATTATAAAAGATGGAACTGTAGATGTACCAAAATTAGGTAGAAACTAGAAGAAAGTCAACATTTGAAGTTGAGAATGGCAGTGGGTGAGATTTAAATATCTGTGGCTTTTCCTCTGAGAATAGGATACTGAAAGCTTGATATTTATGGGCTAGATATGTTAGCAGACAATTTTCAGCAAGAAAATCATAAAAGAGTCCTAGAAGGAGAGAGCTTCAGGGAGACTAAGCTTCAGAATTTGCACTAACTCCTTTTCACATGCTTACCTGAACATTGAACTACACATACACGGAAGATACTTCTGCATGTTGGGTAAAGACAGCAATTTTAAGGTGAAAGAACTGAGCAAAGATTTCAGATATTTCCTGGCATAAGTGAGCTAGAGATTGGAGTTTGAGTCCAACAAAATAAAGTTCTGATGAATAAAAACAAACCAGAACAAAACAAAAACCCAGAACAACAAACAACTTTTCAGTGAAATTTAACTTAGTTCAGGGTCTCTACAAAGTATTAATCACAATTTCTGGATATGTCTGTGTATGTTGTAGAGATTCTTGGTTCTGTTATATTTCTCCAAAGAGTGTTGATGTGTTATCAGGTTAAACTCATACTACTCTCTGTCTTGTCTGTGCTGAATAGCATTTTCAATCTGTTTTGTTCTTTTGGTCTTAACTACAAGATTCTTTGAGACTGTCCAGTATATGCATCTTTGAGGAATCAACCTGTCAATAATATAGAGTGTAAGACATAGAATTAGTTTATATATGTAATAGGTGTAATTGTCTGAGCTCTGTTCCATTGTTTATAAGGCCAGAGAGATGAGTTTTTGAACAGGGGTATAGCTGTCTTGTGCTGCCCTTTTAAATAAAATCTGGAAAATGCAGAAACTCACCCAGTGCCAGTCCCCATTCCAAGTTTAGGCTCATGACTGCTTTTGTTCAGCCTCCAGAGACTTTTTGTATTTTGCTCAGGATATAGAGTCATTCCTTTTTGGGAAATTAATGTGTTAGGAGCCTCCTCCATGGCACTGGAAGCAGAACTCTCTTGTTTATGTCTCTTGGGAACTAGAGAGGAAATTCTAACACATTGGAATTTGGAAAGTTTTAAGTTTTAAAATTGATTCTTCTATCTTTTCTCAAGGAAGTTTGTTCCACCAATTTCAAATTTAAAGAAAAATGGAAATAAAAAGAAAAAGAAAAAAAGAATCTCATCTAACATTAGATCTCTCAGAGAAGATATCTCACTGATAATGTCAGTACCTGCCAGACCAAAACCATACCAATAGACAGGCAGACTTCAGTTAATTGAAATGAGGCAACAGGAAAGATAGCATACCAGAGTGAAGTGTGAAGATATCATTTAAATGGACTAAAGAAGATTTCTTAGAAGAGTTGGACTGGTGACAAATTATTTAATCGGGTATCTAAATGATTTTTTTACTTGGCAGGTGAGAGGTAAAGAATAGGACTGAAGGTATGATTGAAAAAATGCAGTAGTCATTTATGTTTGCTAGAAGAAGTAGACTTGATCATGATGTGGTTTTGTTCTCTTTTTTTGTCTGTGTTCAGACATAATTACAGGGTGGTCTTTTTTTGTCTCTTTCTATTATAGTTAGACAATAACTGTGTCTTATGTTGTTATTTCGTAAAATGTTTGGTATGGAATAGTCATTAGAGCTAGCCTACACCAAGCTGACAACAGTCAGGGCTGAGTGTTTTACTTGTTTTTTTGTTTGTTTGTTTGCTTTTGTTTTTTCTTTTTGTTTTGTTCTCCTTTTTCAGTAGAGTTATGGTGTCTAAAAACTGTCATAAAATAGTGATACATTTTTTTTAAAAAAGAAATTATTTGTGAAGCCATCTATTGTAAATGGCAATTTTGTGGAGCAAAAAGATATTTGGTGTTTTTTTTTTAATTTTTAATAAGTGAAGCAGATTCAAGGCCTATTAACACAGATTATTAGCCAAAGTAAAGAAGTGTCTCTGGCATAGGCTTTCTTCATGTCTCCAGTCAAAGAGATTACTCTAAAGTTCAAATTGAGAATTTATTTTCACAGAAAGACTTAGCTCTTTGTATCATAAAGTATTTTTGATATGACATAGGTCTGAATAAATAAGAATTACTCAATTAAGAGTAGCAAAGGGGAATGCAAATTTTAGTCTATTAGCAGGCTTAAGTAGCTTTTTTTCTAGTTGGTAAATTCATATCCTGGTATGCTTGCTATCAATGGAAATAGCTCTCAAGCATTATTATATTACTTGCATTTCTTTCTTTCTTTTCTATTAAACTGTAGAAGCAATTAGATCTTTGTAGGTCATTCAAAGAGATTGATAAGGTAATATATGTTTTTAAAGACAAGAAGCAGTAAAAGTAATTTACCAATAATATTCCTTATGTTTAAGAAATACTGAGGAAAATTCTTCAAGATAATGAAAATAAATATGCAAGACAGTAGGGAATTATAGGAAAAATAATCATTACTGAAAATATAAAAAGTATGTGAGGAAATATAAGAATATTAAAAAATATAAGACTATTGGTTGTTTAAACAAAAAAAGGGGAAATTTGTTGCAGAATTTGTAAAATATCTAACCTTAAGGTAACTACAGTACTGTAATGAAGTTGATGAAGTCCCAACAAAAATGATCAAGAAAAAAGAAAATTGTATTAATTACTAATATTAAGAACAAACCAAGGTTATAGTGGAGATAAAAGAAGATCATGGAAATCCTTATAACAGTATATATGGCATATAAAACTAACAAGTTTTTTGGAAAGCACAACTTATTAAAGCAGAGAAAAGGTAATAGAAAATTAATTAAATAATCGAATCTGTTACTGAATATCTTCCAAAAAAATAACTCCATTCTCAATTAACTTCCCTGGTGAATTCTATCAAATATGCTCAAGAGAAAATATTATCAACTTTAAACAAAATGTTTTAGATAATAAAAAAGGTGGAATCACTTCTCAAATCAATTTTTTGAGGCCAACATAACCCTAATACAGAACCTGACATGAGAAGACAATTACTGTCCAATATTACTCATGAATATAAATACAAAAAGTCTAAACAAGTATTAGAAAATCAAACCAGGAACATATCAAAAGGGTAATACATGATGGCCATGATTAACCAAAATGCATGAAAGTTTAACAACTGAAAATCAATTTATCCCATGAGGAAACAAAGGAGGAAATCATTATTTATTTATTTATTTGAGAGAAAGAGAGCAGGGGGAGGAGCAGAGGGAGAGGGACAGGCAAACTACAGAGCAGGCCAGAGCAGACTGTGAAGCCTGATGAAGAACTTGATCTCATGATCCCCAGATCACGACCTGATATGAAATTGAGTCAGCAGCTTAACTGGCTGAGCCACTCAGGCACCCCATGGAGGAAAACTTTAATGATCATCTCAACAGATTTAGGAAAATCTCTTAATACAATACAGTACTCATTTATGTAAAAATTTTCAATAAACTAGAAATACAGTGGAACCCCTCAATTGGGTAAAGAATGTCCACAGAAAATTTTTTTAAAAGACTGACATATTTAATGGTAAAATATTAAGCTTATGACTTCCTTCTGTCAGAATAAGACAAAGATATCTTTTGTGATCTCACCTATTCAACATTGTGCTAGATGTACTAGACAGCACTATACAGAAAGAAAAATAAAAGATATAAATATGAAAAAGAAAGCAAAATGTTTTCACTCACACATGGTTTAAGGTTTACTTTGTTTAGAAAATCCTAAGGAATTAAAATAATTATAATTAGTGAATTTATGAAGCCAGGCCACTAGACAGAAAGTATTGCAAAAATTTATTATACACTACCAAATACAAATTTGAAAATAGATCAAAACCAGTTATAGTGGCATTAAAAACATCAAACACCTAGAATTCAACAAAAATGTGTAAGGGTGCTAATAAAACACTACATAAATTTTCTAAAATAAATTAAAAACATTTTTTAAATAAAATAAAAATACAATTTAAAATAAATTTTTATTTAGATAAATGAAAGGATATAAGATGTTTATGAATTAGTAGATTCTTTATTATTAAGATAAAAATTTGCTCCATTTTGATGTACAGGTCTAGCACAATCCTTTTTTTTTTTTTTAAGATTTTATTTATTTATTTGAGAGAGAGAGAGAGCACACAAGAAGCAGGGAGGGGCAGAAGAAGAGGGAGAAGCAGACGCCCTGCTGAGCTGGGACACCTCCTTCCCCACCTGGAGCTCCATCCCAGGATTCTTGGATCATCACCTGAGTCAAAGGCAGTTGCTTTACCAACTGAGCCACTCAGGTGCCCCAGTTCAGCACTATCTTGGTTAATATACCAATAGATTTTTTGAAGGTATCAACAATCTGGTTCTACTTAAGATACAGAGATATAATCTTGAAATGAAGAAAAACTTGGAGGACTTAAACTGCCATTTTTTAAGGCATACCAAAAAGCTGTAATTATTAATACCGTGAGGGATTAACGTGAAGCATAAACAAAGGGTTTGATGGGACAGAATAGAGACTACAAGAGGAAATGTGTGTGTGCATGTGTCTGCAGTCACCTATTTAATTGCTTATCTTCAAACAAATTTAGTTTGTCATGAAAACAAGATCTACTTAATTAACCATGCTGAAGCAAATGGCTATCCATATTTCCATATGTCCAGAAGTCAACCCTTAACTCACATACACCAAAAAATTAATTTAAAATGGAATATAGGTCTAAATATAAAAGTCAAAAATATTTAAATTCTAAAAGAAAATATTGGTGGATGTCTTTGTTTTTTGGTATAAGAAAAATTTCTTAAAGAAGACACAAATTAATAGTCTACAAATTTATGTGTATGTACATATATATAAAATGTATATATTTGATATATATATGTGACTATATAAAGGTAAATTTATATAACTTATATATATATGAAATTTAAAAGTTGTACTCATCAAGTGATACCACTGAATAAATGAAATCCACAATCATAAGAAATATTTTCAATACATGTATTTGACAAAAGCCTATTATTTGTCAAATACAAATATTTTGACAGGACAATAAGAAAAAGTCAAACAGCTCAATACAATGATAAGCAAAAAACTTCAACAGACACTTCATAAAATATATACAGATGGCCACAAAGCATATAATAATAATACGCCAAGCTCCTCTAGTCATCAAGAAAATGCAAACTAAAATCACAGGAAAATACTGTTACACATCTCCCAGAATGGCTAGCATTTAAAATATTACAAACCTTTCAGAATCTGCAGCCCCATGGTTAGAAAGAGTGAGATAATTATCAACACAGTCATATGAAGGCCCTGATTTCATTTTTTTGCTTAAAGTTAGAATTTCAAGTGAATTTTTATTTTTAATTATCTAATTGCATTATAAACAAACATCACATATGCTTTTGTAATGAGGATTCCTTATTACTTTTAAGTTTTAGGTAAGAACTATCTAATACTGTGCCATAGGCTTTCAATTCTGCTCTATGAAGAATAACCTTTCCTAGGGATATGTGCACTCCTATATTTATAGCAGCTTTATTTATACTAGTCAAATTATGCAAGCAGCCTAAGTGTCTCTTGATAGATGAATGGATAAAAATATTCAGTATATATATATACAAAGGAATGTTATTCAGTCATGAAAAGAATGAAATCCTGACATATGTCACAACACGGATGAAGTCAGAGAGTATTATGCTACGTGAAATGAGTCAAAGACAAATACCATATGATTTCACTCGCATGTGCAATTTAAGAAACAAAACAAATGAGCAAAGGGACAAAAAGAGAGGGGAAGACAAGCCAAGAAACAGGCTCGTAACTATTGAGAACAAACTCATGGTTACCAGACGGGAGGTCTGTGTTGGGGAGGGGAGGGGGGTGACAGGTGGGCTTAAGGAAGATACTTGATGTGGTAAACACTGGGTAATGTATGGAAGTATTGAATCACTATGTTGTACATCTGAAATTAATATTACATTGTATGTTAACTAACAAGTCAAAATAAAATATTAAAAAAATAGCCTTCCTTAATACAAAATAGAATTAAAAGTTTCGGTCTTTCGATTTAGAAAGAAAGAAAATTAATGAATGAATGAATCAGGGATGCCTACGTAGCTCAGTCAGTTAAGTGTCTGTCTTCAGCTCGGATCCTGATCCCAGAGTCATGATATTGAGCCCCACACTGGGCTTCCTGCTCAGCCTGGAGTCTGCTTCCCTCTTCCCTCTTTTGTGCCCCTCTCACTTATGCTCTCCCTCTCAAATACATAAATAAATAAATAAAAACTCTAAAAAACGTTAAAAAAAATAAAGCACTACAAATCCAAAGTGTTGACGAAGATGTGGAGTAACAGACTTTTGTACATTGAAGGTGGGAGTGTAAAATGGTGCACACACTTAAAGACAATTCTTTTTCCTTTATAATATAATTTAATTTACATGCATCCAATAACTAAGTGATACTACTCCTAGGTAAGATCAAGAGATTCAGTGCTTTTGTACAGAATATTAATGTTTACAACAACTTTTTCTTAAGTACAACAAAGTAGAAACAATGCAAATGTTCATCAAGAGGGAAATGGATAAGCAAACTTGGCAGAGTCCTACAACAGAAGCTATGCAGGAGGAAAACAAAACAAAACAAAACAATGATGTATAAAACATGAAAATGAAAAGAAAATAGAAATTACTTATGATTCCAGCACCTTGATGAGCTAACAGCAGTTTTTAAAAATGGTAACTTTTCTTAGTGCAAAATGTTTTCCAACTATGTAAGAATGTATATGGTGTGTAACAAGCATGCACACCACATACACATTAATATTAACATAGCACTTCTTTTTTTATAATACATAATGATTAGCTTTCAAATTAAAAATAGAACATTTCTTCTTTAGTGGCTAGAAGATATTTAATTATCTTGATTTGATAATCTGAATATTTAAGAACACTTCAAATCTCTGAAAGTTATTAAAATACTTCCTATGTCTTAAAATTTATCATTATCATTATTTGATCATTATGCCTTTTGTCCATTGAAAGAAAAATGTCTCTATTATTTATGCAAAAAGTTTTGAATACCCACAATATTTAGTAAATTCATAGAAAATATTATTAAACACAAAGACAGTGTTAGATATGATACAAAAATACAGTAAAGGACAGATTTTTGAAGGCAGGAAAATTATTTTGATCAAATTCTGTTCATAAGTACTTTTTTCCCCAGAGATCTATTCCCCCCTTGTTAGCAAAATGGCAAATCTATCAAAACCTCTGTTCTTCATACAAAACCTGTACAGATTTTCAAAGCAAATGTGTTCTCACATGTGGTATTTTATGCATTTTACTACCTTGGATGGTTTTTATGGCTTAATTGTTCTAACTTAAATGCAATTTGTCTAAAAGTAAGAGTCAGTTTTAACCTCCGATTTTTATTAAGAATAAAGAATTACTATGTTTTCCCATTCTTTATTCAAAATGAAAACTAAAATTGTCTTTCTGGGAATTATTTTATAACTTTTTTAAAGAGTATTAACTTTTTCAGTGGGGTTGAAACCTGCTGGAATTCTACTTAGGCCGACATTTTCCAAATGCTAATGCTTTTGAAATGATCTAGATATATTTAAAAGTTCTGAATGTTAGAATATCGTATTCTCATAGAAACAGCACTACCATTTTTTTAATATGAAGTGAGCACAATTTTGACATTGCAGTGTATTTTCATTAAACTTTTCATTAAAATTAATTGTTACATGGGAATAATTGATATTGAACAAGAACAATGTATCAGAATTCAGGGGAAATAATCTACACCAGTGAATAAACAGATCAACACAAGCTGTTAGCTTACAATTTTTTAAAAGGTAAAATCATGGCTCTCATTCAAATATAAAATGGTTTTAGTTAATTTATTAATACATGAGAGCCATTAAGATGTTAAACCAGTCTAAAAGCCTCCTAAGAAATTAGCCATATATAGATAATTAAAAAAAAATAGGGTAAGAATGCTGAGTTAGATATAGAACTGTTAATGGATTTAATAAATACAAATAAAAGACACCCAGTTAAATATGAATTTCAAATAAATAGTATTTTTTTTTAACACAAGCATGTCCCAAAGCATAGGATATACTCATACATGTCCTGTACTTGATCTGGTGACCCAAAATAAGATAGCAATCCCCAGTAACTATTTTTTTTAAATGCTTGGCAATTGGAAGATTTGACTAAAATATACCTCCAGTGATATGTCAAGGAGGTTTGAAGAGCAGAGAAGAATTGGGATGGGGAGAAAAGTAGTCCTACTGTGGGGAAATAGTAGTTTCACAGCAACTGTTGATAAGATGTCAACCCTCACAAAATCCCTTCTTTCCACAAGGAGAAAAACAAAAGAGGAGATAGTTATGTAAAGTGAGACAAAGGAACGAAGAGGAAGTCCTGATTCTTACGGAGCACAACTATGGACACTGAAAACATGGTATTCCTGCCCTGCTTCACTTTGCATGATATCTAGCGTTGTTTAGCTCATTTGCTAAATTAATTAATCACCTCAATTAAAAATCACCTTGACTGTAGCAATCAATCAATCCTCAAGTTTGTCCTGGTGCCTAAACTTGTCTCTCCAGGGAACATTAAACTTTTATTAACTTCTGGGCACACATACACAAATGTCTACAGAAATTTTATTTTGGTCTTAATTCCCTTTGCCATAAACTGTGCCTAGGAATGACTATGATTAGGTATTATTGTTTGGATCATTCTTACAGGATCTTACAGGATCTTTGGTATTTTAGCCACAAAGCTAGAAAGTGACAGACTTAGTATCTGAAACCACTTTGGCTTTTTCTAATCAGCTTCTAAACCATTTATCAAAATTCAGTGAATACAACACTTAAAAAGGGACAATTTTATTGTATGTAATTATAAAACCTGAATTAAAAAAAGTTAAAGCGTTTCTTATGGGCAATGAAAATGTGAGTTCTTTTTGTTCTTAGTCTTTTTGATATTAAAAGCATATTAATAAATGTCATCTAAAATTAAAACAAAAGAGTTAAACTACTGCTGAAGCCTACATAGTATTCAGATTAAGAGATAGATTTTGGCATCCTACATGGTTCATTTAGAAACTTGGTTTTCCCTAGATGTCCACCAACAAATGAATAGATAAAGAAGATGCAGTGTGTATATATATACACACACACACACATACACACATACATACAATGGAATACCATGCAGCCATCAAAAAGAATGAAATCCTGCCATTTGCAATGATGTGGATGGAACTGGAGGATATTATGCTGAGGGAAAGAAGTCAGAGAAAGACAATTATCCTATGATCTCTCTGATATAAGGAATTTGAGAGTCAGGGTGGGGGGTCATGGGGGGTAGGGAGGAGAAAAAAAAAGAAACAAGATGGAATTGGGGAGTGAGACAAATTGTAAGAGATTCAATCTCATGAAACAAACCGAGGGTTGCTGGGGGGTGGGGGGGAGAGAGAGGTGCCTGGGTGATGGGCAATGGGGAGCGTATGTGCTATGGTGAGTGCTAGGAATTGTGTAAGATTGATGATTCACAGACCTATATCCCTGAAGCAAATAATACATTATATGTTAGTAAAAAATAAGTTAATTAATTTAAAAAAAAGAAACTTTGTTTTTCCCCTAAATAGCTATATGACTTTGGAAAGAATTTAACTCCCCAGAGTCCATTTGTTCATCTGCAAAGTGGACTAACAATATTATGGCTTCTTTGAAGATTTAATTAAATCAGTATATATATATATATATATATATATATATATATATATATTTGAGTGTGTGTATAAATAGACATATATATTATATATATTCATGTGTGTGTATATATGTAATATATGTGTGTATGTATATGTGTGTGTACACACACACACACACACACACACAGAGTACCATAGTGTACATACTAGGCTCTTGCTAAGTGGCATTGATATTGGATTTAATGAACTCCTTTCCTCCATTTCTTGAAGGTGAGTTGCAAGAACTTAAAGAAAATAAGAATTTCTTATATTTAAAAACCAAAAGTGTAGACAAGGAAGAAAAGGGCATTAAGGCATTGCATCTGCATCACTGGAGGTAAGTGTCCTAGGAGAAACAAAGAGGCCTTTCAAAGAGATAGTAGAAAAATAGCGAGGACCTAGCCTTCATGTGCATTAAGTCCCTTAAAGGAAAGAGATGTTAAAAGTGGGGTCTTTAGAATTCATGCTTTTTCCTTTGCAAAGACCTATGGTATTGCTCTCTGAACAAATTAATTTATTCAGGAAACATATATTAAGTGACTCATAGAAGCCAGGTACTGGAGGCTTGTGTCCTGAAACTGTCAGAAATAATCTCTTGATGCATTTGGGTCATTGAAGACTGGAGCTAGGAATAGCCATTAAGATATTGTAGCACACTAACTTCCAAATATGAATCATTACTTCCTTTACCCCAAGCTGACTCAGAGTAGAAATTGTTTATTGGGAGGTAAAGCAAACATCAGAAAAGAAGCATAAATGAGGAATTCCAGTTAAAAGTGTATATTGTAGTGACAGATTCTACTGAGGGTGACCAGAGCTTAGTCATTGGGGCAACTCAGGAAGCCAGTCACACACATACTCCAAGTGTGAGGGAACCAGAGGGTATTAGGACATCAACTCCTTCACAGGTATGCTGGGGGAAGGGTGGAATTAAGTCCTCAGCATATCTGGTCCTCTTATGGGCAGATGAAACATTGAGACTTGGAACAGAGAAAGCCCTCAGGCAAGAGGAAAGGGATGGGGAGTGGGCTAATGGTCTCATAAACTTAGATCTTATTTTGATAAGAGCAAGGCTAGGCAAACATAAGCAAATTATCTTTCTTTTGTTTTGTTTTTTTCACTTCAGGTTTCTAATAGGTAGCAGATACTTTTCATGATGAGCTAACTGATATTATGATCAATATATACTGTAAAATTTAAGGCTATTTTAGTAATCATAAAATCAGTTTTTCTTCATTCATTTAGTGTATATTTATTGAGTCATGATCATATGCATGCTATGCATACGGCATAGTACAGGACTAAATTTCTTTATGCTCATAAAATTTACATTTCAGTGAGGAAATGGAAAATAAATAATGTAAATAAATAAGAGGTTTCACAGTGTAATGAAGAAACTACATGAGATCGTGTGGACACTGAGGAGACAGAGCAGAGAGAAGGAGTGTGAGAATGAAGCCTTGGCACAGAATGACCAGAAGTATTCAAAGAAAACCAAGTGATTGAGGAATTCTGAAAGCCAGGTCTAAATAAATAAATAAATAAATAAATAAGTATTTATTTATTTATTTATATGCCCCTCCTCCCCCCCGGAAGAGAAAGTGACCATTTGCTGTCCTTCCCCAAAATGGAGACGTTCTTCCATTAGGAATGTGGGGCTACAGTTTTGCATCCAAGATTTTACCAAGGTATGATAAAAGAACATAGGACTAGATGTTACCATGTGTCTGAATGGCAGAAAAATCTGGATTATAGACAATGAGTAGATATTAGATATCAATTGTACTACTCCATCCTCATATAATGATGACTAGTCACAGTATGGGTGATACATAATACATAAAAGTACTTTAAACACAGTAAACATTTCTGTCCGTGTGCTGTGGATATTTTGTCGATACTGAAAATTCCGTATGATTCTTATTCACAGAATCTATGGGTCAGAGGAAAGCTGAGGCAGAAATAGAA
The DNA here is from genome assembly GCA_004023965.1 of Spilogale gracilis. Classification (NCBI taxonomy): domain Eukaryota; kingdom Metazoa; phylum Chordata; class Mammalia; order Carnivora; family Mephitidae; genus Spilogale; species Spilogale gracilis. Next base: position 41,066 of record PITA01008497.1, on the reverse strand, counting down.
AAACCCGCATATCTTCAGAAAACAATCTTCAATTCCTCTTCCATTTCTGAGCTCTTTATTTACCAGTAAATGATGACTCCAACAACTCGAGTCTTGTGAAATATCAAGAACCTTTAACCCACACCTATTTATGAAGACATTTGGCAGTCCCTCGTACACACAGAGCTGATCCTGGAGACTGAGCTATTTCCAGCTCCCCAGATGAGTCATTTAACCTCTCTTTACCCTTTAAAGATAGGAATAAATTGTTCCTTGGCCTACCTCACCAGGATAAAATGGCTATTGGTGAGATAATGTCTATGAAACAATTTGAATGTCTTAGAAAAAAAGTGCCAAATGTTTTCAAAGCAGCTGGCTGGAGTTTCTGACGCAGAGACTGAAAAGGAAATCCATGAAACTGGATTCTTTCAGTGATTTTATGAGTATTGGGGAGGGATGACGGGAGATCCTTTCTAGCTTGGACAGCGGACACCATTGCTTATAGTTACATCGAGGTTGAAGGAGAGAGGCTTACCTGCCTGGACTAAATTTCTGATGAAGAGTTACTGCTTTTACAATGGTTCACCAGGCATAGGCAAAGCTAAAAGATACACATGAAACTGTCAAAGACAGCAGACTGAAAGATTCTAATTTCTGAGAAAGCAAACCTTCCCTGGTTCCTGACTTATGGCATTAGCGACTACCAAATTGGCCTTGGTTGTAAATCTTGAAGTTGTTCTAGTGCTCTTCATTCACCACATCCAATGAGCTTCCAAAACCTGGCCACCCTCTGTCACCGCTCCCTTGCTCAGCACTACCTGCCTCTCTATACTTACCGTTTGCTTAAATGAGTCTGCCGGCATGCTAGTGCCTTGATTACTGTGGTCTTCTCCCACTGATTACCTGACTTACTGTCTTACATTCTCCATTTCATCCTTTACATTCATGCCTTTCTGTCTGCTTCCTGATGCTTGCTAGACTCTTTATTCCACCACTCCCAAATACAGCCTGCCTTCCAGCCATGCTGAGTTATTTATAATTCTCCAAAAACACAGTGCTGTTTCAGCTCTGGCTTTTGGACATGTGACTTCTGCCAAGGATACTCTTCCCTCCTTCTATAGGAGCAACAGTATAGCATGGTGGTTAAACAAGGGCTTTGGCAAAGATCAAATGCCCCTCCCCTATTGAACTAGCTGTCTTTGGGCAAAGTTTTGAACTTCTCTGTTCCTCAGTGCCCCCTCTTCAAAATTAGAGACAATACTATTACCTATATCATAGGTTGTGATATGATCGGATGTGATCATTTATACAAAGGGCTTAGCACATAGTAACGGACCCAAAGCATTAGTTATTACTATTATATTTTGGCTAAGCCTTATGCTTTAAGTCAAACTTGCTTATTTCCTTTTTAGAAACATTGTTACCACCCTCCTCCCCCCCTGCAACAGGGTAACTGCCTACTCCCTCTTTTTGTCTCTACTCCTTTAAAGTAGGTAGATAGTAGAAGAATCCTAACACATGTTTGAAATCATTTGTTACATCTGTCTTATACACTGGATTGTGAAAATTTATTTAGTAGATTCTGGCCTTACTTATTTCTCAAATTCTTTCTTTTAAAGATTTTTTTTATTTATTTGACACAGCTAGAGAGGAAACACAAGGAGGGGGAGTGAGAGAGGGAGAAGCAGGCTCCCACCGAGCAGAGAGCCTGATGCAGGGCTTGATCCCAGGTCTCCAGGACCATGACTCGAGCCGAAGACAGTCACCCAGGTGCCCCTATTTCCCAAATTCTAACAAATAATAGGTCCTTAATGAATAGGTATCGAAGAAATAATGTTGCTGTTACTATTTCTGAAGCTGTTACTATTTCTGACATTGTGAAATGTCAGAAACAGTTAAAAAACTTTCTAAAGTGCAGTAGAGTTTCTGTACCAAATGCGTTACATGCTGAAATACAGCAACAGCAAAGCTGCTGACTGTGCTTTGCTCATAGACGTGGAGAGACGGTCACTGCCATGTGGCAATTCAGCTTGTCACCATCTCATCTGCCCCTCTGCAGAGACCACAGGATTCTGCCCTCACTCCCTCCCTTTGCAGAGGAGGCTGTGGATTCCAATATTCTCTCACTCATACTTTTTACAAATTTTAAACTAGTTTTGCTACTTTTGGTTCTATGGGGGTTTGTTTGTTTGTTTGTTTGTTTTTGACAAAAGCAGACAAAGCCATTTATGTTAATTACACACACCTATGTGCATATGCCATTAAATGACCTTCACAAACAGCCTATCAATTGGCCAAATATTACATCCTTGTATGAAATATAATGAATGAATCGTAAATGAAATATAATGTATTTAATCATACTTATTATTTGTTTAAATTATTTTGAAACTTTCCATCATGGTATAATAAAGATTTTTACTTGTATTTTTGTATAAGTCCTTTATTTTTTCTCCTTCAGGATGCAAAAGAGAATTATGCATAATGAGCAAGATACTGCAGATTTGCTCATTAAATACTGACTCTGACTCTTTTCTAGATTCTCTTCTGTACTGTGGTACTTGAAAAACTGCATTTACTAGACTCCAGGGTTCAAGGCCACGACAAGGAGTCTGGTCCTCCTTCAGGCATGGAGGCAGTAGTGTTGAGTTCTTCTGGAGCTTTTGTGGTGGAGATGTTGGTTACAGGTCCTCAGCATCCTGGTTACAGTCCCAGCAGTAGCTTTCCATGCATACTCTTCTTCAGTGTTCTTGGGTATGTTCTTGGGTAGCTTTCCATGCATACTCTTCTTCAGTGTTCTTGAGTATGTCTATCAAGATTTATGGAATTCAAGCTCAATTCCTCAATCCTTCATAAGATTCTGTAAATGAATACTCTTTAATGAATTTTCCTTGGCTCAAATTAGCTAGAGTGGATACTGGATACTGTTGTCATCACCAGGAATCTGAATGATGTAGGTGATGCTTCTGAATTTTTAGCTTTTTTTCCTTTTGTTTGTTTATTTTGCTTCTTAAATTTCACATATGAGTGAGATCATATGGTATTTGTCTTTCTCTGACTGACTGATTTCACTTCGCATTAGACTCTCAATAGCATATTGTAATTGTTACGACTTTTAAGATTCCTGAGTGTTACATATTGAGTATCTCCTATCTGCACATATTATATATACCTTATTTTATTAAATCTCACAAAGCCTAATGATTTGGGGTTTTTAGCCATTAACCCCTTTTACAAACTACGGTTGACAAGACTTTACAAGTATACTTACAGCAAGTAAATGAAAGTGGAAGAATCCAAATCTATGTAATCTGGCCCATGAGCTCATGCTAATTCCAGCTCATCACTTATCCTATGGAATAAGGAATCATCTGTTAACCTTCACACTCCTCTTTAGATGTGCAAGTTATATATTATGTATTAATTATTATTATTTATTTTGGGCAAAAGAAACAATCTGTAAATAACCATATTTTTAATTTAATTTTTAAAAAGATTTTATTGATTTATTTCACACACACACACACACACACACACACACACACACACACACACACAGAGCACAAGCAGGGAGAGCAGCAAACAGAGAGAGAGGAAGAAGCAAATTCCCCACAGAGCAGAGAGCCTGATGCAGGGTTCCATCCCAGAGCCCTGGGATCATGACCTGAGCATGAACACAGATTCTTAACCAACTGAGTCACCCAGGCACCCCTAAATTTAAACTTTTAATCATTGTTGCTCAGTGCAGTAGGCTAATTTACTAAAATATAATGAGTTATTTATGAAAGTTGCTTCACTTAAAGATAAACCAGTGCTCACCTATTCTCTGATAATTGTCTGATATTTACCCACCTATATTGTAAACAGTATGAAATTGTAAATATGTTTATGAAAACATGATTTGCACACAAGTGATATGTCTAAGTCCCACCCTTCTTTACTAGGATATGAAAGTATTGGAATGATGCCAATAAAACATAAGCTATTTCTAAATGGTCCAGGATCCTAATTAGCAAAAAGACCCTAGTTCTGACACAGAATGTCTGAAGACCAACATTAGTCTTTTTTTCCATCTCTTCAAAGCGTACTGAGCAGAACGTGTACTATTTCAGAAACGGCATAGTGACTTCCATCACCTTGAATTGTTTAAAGAACATACCCAAACAAAGGCTCACTTTCAAGTAATACTTAGGAGTAAACAGCAGGCAAAGTAGTAAAGTGACTAATGTCTTGGAACAAGGTAGTGCGTAACTTCTCTTCTGTTGGCTCACAGCCATTTCATCGTTAAATTGACTGGCTGTGTGATTGGCTTGTTAGCTGAGAATTATGTGAGGCACTAAATGGTACATAGCTCCCATGTTGCCTCTTCTGATTAATATCTTGAAACCAAGTCTTCTCTAACCCAAGCCAGCCAAAATTCTGAATTCAAAGTGAGAATTCAAATAACATAATTGATACTTGTCTCCAGCAGAACATTTATCTTCCAGGCAAAGTTAATAGATCACTCCTCCTGCTTCCTTAGCATCTATGTTTATTTCATGCACTGCACTTAGTATGTTAAGCCTGTGTGTGTTTTTCTTTATGAACATGTCGATTTTACTGCTTAGATTTTTTGCCCCTTGAGATTTTTTACACATTTTAGCACTTAGTTCAATAGTTGATATTGGGAAATGAGAATGAACTCCATGGATAGAAAAATAAACCCTTCTCAGTAGCTAAGAAGTGGGCTCTAGAATCCTGGAGTATAGCATAGAGGAAGAAAAAAAACGTTAAAAAAAAGGTAATGACTTAACATTTCCTAGATTGTGTTTATTTGTAAAGGAGTATATAAATAGTTAACGCCATGTATAATTAATGCTGCAATCTAATCAGATTGGTTAGAGGAAAAATAGGAAATGATTATTATAGTTGAGCACAAGCACTGAAAAATTCCGTCTCCACTGAAAGGTGATTTCTACAAAACAAAAGAATACTATGTTGACACGTCAGAAAAAATATTGGAGTACTGATGCCCTCTAAGCTGCAATTTTCTAATTGTTAATGTGACGATAATGGCATTTGACTTATTTATCTCCTACAGTTGGTAGAAGAAATGAAAAAGAAAATACGTGAACGTCTTAATGGATAATTGATTAAAGATCACTGCTTTATTTTCTGTTTTGCCAGGTATTGATCCAGCATATACTATTTAAATTCCCTGACTCTGTTCATTTGTAGAAAGAAATAAGGATAATTATTTTCTGTGGTTGCTATAAGCCCAAGGCTTCCACTCTACCTATCAGGATTTCCTCACTTATTGACATCAGTTTGGGACGTTCTAGCAGGAATAAGATTAACTGATAAAAGATAAGGCTGATGGAATAGATGGTATTAAGGACACTAGTTGATTTTTTTTTTCTCTAAAATCAAAATCTGGCTGATGTTTGCAAAGTAACTGAGCTATTTATGATATCTTTTTTTAAAAATTGAATGTTGGGGCGCCTGGGTGGTTCAGTCGTTAAGTGTCTGCCTTTAGCTCAGTGATCCCGGAGTCTGGGGATCGAGCCCCATGTGTGGCAGGAAGCCTGCTTCTCCATCCCTCACTCCCCCTGCTTGTGTTTCCTCTCTAGCTGTGTTTCTCTCTGTAAAATAAATAAATAAAATCTTTTTAAAAAATTGAGTGTTTTTAACCCAAAATAGACAATAAAACTAAATATTCAAAAATATTCAATAATCCATAAAAAAGTATAATGATTCATCTGGATGATACTCCCATTTAAATCAATCCAAAGGAAAAATTACTTGGAAATAGTTCTATTCCAAAAGTTAAAATCCTTGCTAGACCAAAAAAAAACAGTCATTGATCTTCAGAAATTCAATACCCAGTAGGAAAAATAAGATTATGTCACACAAATAACATTGTGTAAATCAAAATACAACTTGCTACATGTCAAAAGTGAGTTACAAAGCTCATGATGTAGGCTCTTGGAACTGTATGGTTACTAAAAACATAACATTTATCACACTGAACCCTCATTTCCTAAAACCTTATAGGTACTAAATATTTTTAAATAGGATATATGGATGAATGGGAATTAACAAATAGATTTGATTTTTCTGTATTGGATTTAGCATTTCCCAAGCAGGCTATGCTGTCTATTCATTTGTTGTCAAATTTGGTCTCTCAATAACAATGATTACAGTCATAGTAACTACCTTATTTATGCATATCTCGATAAATGATATCACCATGAACATGTCTATATTACCCAAGGAAGAAATTTGAGACTGGTAGATAGGATTTCCTTATATCCAACCAGTCACAAAGTCCTGCTAATTTTGCATTTTTAATATTTCTCATATTTCTTCTATACCCATCATCCTTACTAATATGGCCTAAGTTTAGGACCTTAATTTTCTTATTACTTAAACTACTCTGAGCCCTTTTTGACTCTCTGCCCCAGGGGATGCCAATTTAAAATGAAAGTCTGACCATATCATTCCGTAGTTTATAATGCTTCAGTGATCTCTCCTCCTTTGGGCAAAGATAAATTCTATGGCACAGTTTACAGGGACTGCCTTCATGTGGTCCTGCTTCTCTTCCCCTTTATCACTACCTACTCCTCTTTCACAAAAAATGTTCCAGTAACAAGAATATTATTGTGATTCCTAAAAAAACACTGTACTAATTCAAAGTTCTGAGATTTTACTAAATCCTTTGCCTGTGCCTATAAATTTCTATTTTTATTGTAAGTAGCTTATATTCATTATAATTGAGCATACTCAGTTATAATAATAAATAAAAAATAAATAAATAGAATAAATAAATAAAATTCAGTAAGTAGCCTGTACTCAGTATAACTAAAAGTCAGTTATATTCTTCAATAATTTGTTCTAGAGAGTCCCAACCTCAAGGATGATATGTTAGGTAAGCTACCTTTGCATTAGCAGACTGCTCCTCCCTCTATCCTAGCATTCTGGTATGGTGGCTAAGACTGGCACTTTGGAGGTAAATGCAAAGGACTCAAATCCCTTCTCTTCCATGTTTCAAAAATTACTTTAACCTTTCTAAAAAACTGTCTTCTCATCTCCAAAATGAAGCTTAAAATGGTAACTCATCAGAATGTGAAGACTGCATGACGTCATGCAAAGAAAGTCTTTTGCAGAGGACCTAAAAAGATAGGAGAAGTTCAATAAATTTTAGATGTTGTACCAGTACCCTTATCACATTGAAGGGAAATTATGTCTTATTATTTTCGTCACTGGACTAAAAAGATCTCTGAGAGTAGTGACCCTGATGCATTCATCTGTGGATCTCCAGAGGTGGATTCAGTACCTGATACTTGGTACCCACCTAAAAGCTCTTTATTGAACCAAAACAAGCTTAGGGACCTTGCTTTACCATTTATCAACACTATCGGGAATTTTGCTATAGTGTAGAAAAAATGAACTGACTCACTATTATGCAGTTACTGTATCCATTTTGTAGATGAGGAAATTGAGGCATAAAGGGATTAAAGTAATTATCAAAGGTCAAGAGCTAATAAGCAGGAGACTAGCTGTGGCAGTAGATTTTCCGAGCATAAAGCCTTTGTTTAATATAAATCTACTCTGGCACAGCAGAGTCTCAACATGGAAACCCTGCCTCTTCTAACAGGATTCCTCATTAACTGCAAGAATCAGACATGGTTTTATGCTTGTCATCATTTGCCCTTAATGTGTCAGGGAATATAGACTTTACACCAAACAAAAGCCATTAGGTGTGATTCTGTTGGCAGCAGAAGGCATCCAGTGAACAATTCTATGTTGTTGCTTGAGCACATTTTGTTTCCTGGAAACTCCAGTGGACAATTTGATTGGAATGAAGCGTCAGACCATAATGAGAATTTCTTTATAAAAATACATGTCCTTGTAAGATAAAGATTATTCATGAAGAAAAGAATCACTCTGACTTTTTACTGTTCTCAAAATACCCAGAGACTTAACCACAAGTAGGCTATAATGAATGTAACTAATTAAAGCAGCTACCAATATACCAAGTCATTTCCTCCCTTTAAGTCTGAATATGTTAGCTGAGCAGGAAGGGTAGATTTTTGTCTCTGTCACCGAGAACACCTGGCAGGCTGTATCTGGCTTGATCTACTCTAAATAGGCTTGCTATTGTTAGAGCTTTATTCTGACCCTTACCTCTTCCTCCCCAACTTTGTCTATCTAGAATTTACTAATTCTTCACAGAGAAGAACATACCTTTTCTCTAACTCACAATTTTCTCAAAACACAGGTCTCCAGGCTTTGTCATATATCAGGTGGAAGCATAAATAATGGCAATATTCAGTAATTTTGACCACAAAAAGTAGAAGATTCATCTCTTTCAATCAGATCTATGTACCAGGAACTCACCATCTATTCTGTTTCTCACTTGCTTTGTTTGGAAAATTGTTAAATAACCATACACAAAAGCTCTGAAGTATAATAGAAAGGAACAGAAACAAAACCCGTATATGTCTGTGCATACGTGTGGACACACACACTGTGCTTATGGATACATACACACAATCTGTGAAGTCATGTGAATAAATGAGATGGGAAAGAAAGTCAACAATTTTTACTGCCTCCCAGATGCTCCCCTGCATGTAATGGGATGTTTTATGTTCTTTTATTTCAGGAGGGTTGGCCATCATTATAACCATGATATAAACAACAAAATAGAACAACAACGAAACAGCCCCCTAAAAGCCAAATCACTTGAAGTCCTATTGCCTTAGCCAGGTTGATATCCTAGTTCAGGTATCTCAAAAAATACTCCCCTCTCTTCTGCACCTTGCCACAATGTTTTTTACACCTTTTTATTATAATTTATATACATATTAATTCTTGCAAGTCTAATCAGGACCCGGATATTGCTGGACACGTCTGTAAATGCCTCAGGAGTTGGCAATTTTGTGTCGGTGCCGTAGGACAGTGGTGCCCACCACCCTGACACCAACAGGAAGCCAGGGAAATTGGTACACAGATTTGGAACATAAACACAATTCCATTTTCTCTAGGCCAGTAGAAACTCTGCTATATCTGCCCACTCCCCAAACAACTCAAAACAAAGTATGGGAGTCATTTTGTGAAGAGATCTAAAATTCTGGTGCCCGCATATACCCTTTCCAGTCACAGTGCCTCTGCCTATAGGCTATAGTGTGTGTGTGTGTGTGTGTGTGTGTGTGTGTGTGTGTGTGTGGTTTTATACTATCTGGATAGGAGAGGAAATACTGAGATAGGCATTCTGTCCTTTAATATAGAAAGATATCTGTATCTGTATATGTATATTTCCTGTATTTCTTACATGCCATCTGCTCAACAAATATTTATAGATTTATTGATTCTCACCTTTCAATCATCCACCTTTCAGAGTTGTTGCTTTTTTTTTTTTCAACTGGGCAAATACATCGACACAAAGACTTTCAGTATCTGAGATACTGACTGCTTAGCCTGCTGTAAGAACTGAGAAGCTACAGCCTGGAAATGAAAATTTTGTTGATATAGATTCTAGTCACTGAAACCGGGGCTCCAGGATTAGGTTTATGATAGTAATTAGAGTTACACCTCAATAGAGAAAGTATGCCAGCCAGGTGTTATAAGAGCCTTTGGTGCCCTTAGAAAGCTGTTGCATTAGTATTCTACTCTAGAGCTTAACGGGTTTGGTTTTAATCATGTGTGTATATGCATGTGCATGTTGTTTGTTTTACAAAAGTGATACTAATCATTCTTCCATTACTTCATTCATGATACAGAAACATCAACAATGGTGGCAAGATGCTTAACATCACTAGTCAAGGAAATGCAAATCAAAACCACAATGAGCTATCACCTCACATCTGTTGGAATGAGTGTCATCAAGAAGAGAAGAGATACATGTTGGCATGGATGTGGAGAAAAGAAAACCCTAGTGTACTACTGGTGGGAATGTGAATTGGCTCAGCCACGATGGAAAACACTTTAGAGATCCCTCAAAAAGTCAGCAACAGAACTATCATATGAACCCACCATTCCACTTCTGGTTATCTATTCAAAGGAAGTGAGAATAAGATATTGAAAAGCTATCTGCACTCCCATGTTTATTGCAGCATTATCCACAATAGCTAAGGTAGATTTGGAAACAACCTAAGTGGTCATAAAAAGCTAAATGGATAGGGGCTCCTGGGTGGCTTTGTCAGTTAAGGGTCCAACCTTGATCTCAATTGGGGTCATGATCTCAGGGTTGTAAGATCGAGCCCTGCACTGGATTCAGGATTAGCAGGGAATCTGCTTGACCCTCCCTCCCTTGTTCCCTCCCTCTCACTCTTCCTCCCCCTCTGTTATCTATAAATAAATAAAATCTTTTTTTTTAAAAAAAGATAAATGGATAAAGATGATGTGATATATATCAATATGTATCTCTCAATCAATAGATGGATAGATACCTATATCTTTCTATCTATCTATATACATACATATATAATAGATATATGTATATATACATCTATATATGTATATTTACATCTATATATGTATCTATATATCTATATATTATCTATATCTATATCTATATAGATGTGTATATATATATATATATAAAGATAAAGATAAAAATATATAATGGACCATATTTTTTCAACTATGATAGAGAAGGAAATCTTGCCATTTGAGACAACATGGATGGACCTTGAAGGTATCACGCTACGTGAGATAAGTCAGACAAAGACAAATACTGTAAGATATCACTTATATGTAGAATCTAAAAAAAACTTAACCCTAGAAACAGAGAGTTGAAATGTGGTTACCAGGATCTGGGGAGTAGGGAACTTGGGAAGATACTGGTCAAGATGTCAAAGTTGTAGTTAGAATATGAATAAAATCTGGAGATTTAATGTACTGCACAGTAATTATAGTCAACAATACGATATTATATACTTCAAAGTTGGTAAAACAACATACCTGAAATGTTCTCATTATAAAAAAAGATAATGGGGCTCCTGGGTGGCTCAGAGGGTTAAGCCTCTGCCTTCGGCTCAGGTCATTATCTCAGGGTCCTGGGATTGAGCCCCACATCGGACCCTCTGCTCAGCAGGGAGTCTGCTTTCCCCTCTCTCTCTGGCTGCCTCTCTGACTACCTGTGATCTTTTTCTCTCTGTGTGTCAAATAAATAAATAAAATTAAAAAAAATTATTTTGAAAGAAAAAGATAATTATGTGAAATGATAGAGGGTTAGCTAACATTAGGGTGATCAGTCCACATACTGATAGGTGGGCCTTTGGATTTAGCTAATTAAGATATTCCTAAATGTGACTATTGTATTTAATGAGAGACCTCAAATCATCATTCATTAATCACACAACTTAATGTCAAGCATACTGGTATTCTATAATTAAACCATCAGGACCAGAAAGTGAGGTACACTTTAAAAATAGGCAGAGGCCGCATTCATTTTCCTGGTATAATTGTGGTAATGTCGATGGGGAGTGGGAGGGAAGAGAAAGAATAAACCTTAAGTTAGGAACTTTGTAATTTTACAAGTATTCCTATTTTAATGCCTATTTTTGAGATTGTTACTACTGGATGATCCAGAATGAAGTATAATGGGATGGTCTTAGCTGCAAGCAACACAAAATTCCGACTCACTTGGTTTAAACAGAAAAGATTTATCATCTTACAGAAGTGGCTCCAGGGTTAGTTAAATCGGTGGCCTAACAATGTTATAAGGATCCAGGCTTTTTCATCTTTCTTTTCTAACATCTTCAGTGTGTCAGTTTAATCTGACCCACAGTTACAAGATGACTGGCAAATTTCCAGGCATTGCAGAAAGGCTTTCATCAGAAAAAGAAGGCTTGTATTCCACTGTGGATGATAATTTTATGTGTCAATTTGGCTAGGCTAGATAGTATATAGGTTTTCAATCAAACACTCATTTATGTGTTTCTGTGAAGGTATTTTGTCAATGTGCTTAACATCTACCGTAAATTTTATGTAAAGGAGATTATTCTGGATATTCTGAGTGGGACTCATCAAATTGCTGAAACCTGAAGATTCCCTAAGGAAGAATTCCCACCTGTGCACTATAATATCAGCTACTACCTGAGAAGTCCCAGCCTATCTTCCTGACAGCTGGTCCTATGGATTTTGGACTTGTCTAGGCAGCCCTCAAAATGTGCATATTAATGCTTGGCAATCAAATTGCACAGACTTATCTTGCTGCACTGTTTCTCTGATGGAATCCTGATTGATGCACCATAACTCTCTTTATCAGGGATAAAAGATTTACCAAAAAGCCACTCCCAGAGGTCTTCCTGTCACATCACATTGGGAAGAACTGTATCAGATGTTTCTTCTGAAAGTAATTGCTAAAAAGGTAAAAGAATTTATAGTTGTCAGGAGTTATCTCTAGTCCAGGAGTTTCCTCTAGGAGTTATCTGTAGTTACCTCCTGTAAAAACAGTAAGGACAGACACAGAGGAAAAAACAAAAACAAAAAAAGGTGCAGGTTTTGTTAATAAATAAATGGCTAGTTATTTTTTAAAATTTTTAAAAAGATTTTATTTACTTGTCAGAAAGAGAGAGAGAGAGACAGACAGACAGACAGACAGCGTGAGCAGGGGGAGTGGCAAGCAGAAGGAGAGGCAGACTCTCCACAGAGCAAGGAGCCCAGTGTGGGACTCAATCCCAGGACCCTAGGATCATGACCTGAGCTTAGGGCAGATGCTTAGGCAACTGAGCCATGCAGGTGTCCCAAGAAGTGGCTAATTATTAATGAAAGATTTAAAGAAAAGAAATCAACATCCTTTCTTCACATTCTGAAGAATAATATTATACAACAGAAAGAGGTCCCAATCTGGTTCTATTTCAAAGTCTTTATGAAAACTTGGCTATGTCCCATGGCCTGTCTGGTCTTTAGTTACATCATTATTAAAATGGAGAAGCAGAACTAAGTGAATTCCAAGCTTTTTCCTGGCTTATTCTGGGATAGAGCTACTATTCTGTTCTTTATAAACTTAGTGAAATTATACACACACTCATGATCCAATTCTAATTCTTCCTCCTGGATTAATTCCTCTGTTACTGTTCTGGAAGAGTAAACCTTCCCCACAGCATCTTAGCAAATCCATATTATCATACATATATTACTACCATATGTGTTTAAATAATGTACATTTTTTTTTGTTATCCCCCATTAGATACTAAGTTTCTTTGAAGAAATAACAATGTCTTAGTCATGATAATATCTACAATGCCTAGATTATCATCTGGACCACAGTACGTGAGCAAACATCTGAATTAAATTGCTGAAAATATACTGTAATTATATCACTTGGTAGACTGCTCTCTTTTCTTGAAAGATTGTATTTATTTATTTATTTGTTTGTTTGTTTGTTTGTTTATTTATTATTCATTCATTCATTCATTCATTCATTCATTTGGAGGGGAGAGAGAGAAATGAGTGAGCACTCAAACACATAGGATGGTGGGTGAGCAGGGGAAGCAAGAGGGAAAGAATCCCGGGCAGATTCTGTGCTGAGCAGGAAACACAAGTGGGCTCCATGAGGGGCTCAATCTCACAGGCCTGAGATCACCACCTGAGCAGAATCCAAGAGTTGGAAGCTTAACCCACTGAGCCACCCGTGTGCCCCTAAATTACTCTTTTAAAAATAAATTCTATTACTGGGCTAAGGTTTATGCCAGTGCATTTATGGTAAATGCCTTAGAGAGTAACTCATATCCTCTGCACTTTAGAAGTGATGGTTGTATCATGGAAGAGTTACCCTTAAGAACTGACCTAATGCTAAAATGCAAGGACTCTTCTCACGTTTCTGGAGAGTATGATACAATCACTGGTTATTACTAGTCAGAATCTATGTGATATTGACAATTAAAATTGCTTGTTCTTGTCCTTGAATAGGGAATGAAACCAGTGTTCAAATGGAAAGATTTGCTTTAGATTATAGGATAGAAAGTTCATTCAATCAGTATAGATTCACTTATGTAGATGAATAAGTTTTAGCCATCTACTGCAGAACCTAGTTCTATAAGTTAATACAAAACAAGGTTGTGTATGTAAAAATGTGCTAAGAGAATAGATCTCATTTTAAGTGTTCTTAGCACAAAACTTTAAAAAAAGGACACAAGGAAACTTTTTGAGGTGACACATAGGTCTATTTCATTGCTTGTGGTGATAATTTCATAGGGGAGTGTGTATGTTCAAACTCATCAAATTTTGTACTTTCAATATGGACAGTGCTTTGTATATCAATATACCTCAATAAAGCTGCTTTCAAAAAGTAAAGTACATCATTACCATTGATCAGCAGATCTTGTGGGTGTGATAGGTGGATATATATCGAGCTTCTCAAATGAGGTAGAAGTTTAAAAGAATTCAGAAACCTAAGAACAATGAAATATGATTTCTAACTTGTCATCTCTTTATTTGTGCCCATTTCCTTTAAGATTCAGGTTGGACTTCATTTCCTGCTCTCTGCTCCTACGGCACACGCTTCCTGTATGCTAGACTCTGAGTTTTGAAGATTTTATTTATTTATTTGACAGAGAGAAACATAGCTAGAGAGGGAACATGAGCAGGGGGAGTGAGAGAGGGAGAAGCAGGCTTCCCATCGAGCAGGGAGCCCGATGTGGGGCTCGATTTTGGGACTCCTGGATCATGACCTGAGCCAAAGTTAGACACTTAATGACTGAGCCACCCAGGCACTCTAGACTCTGAGTTTTGAAGGCAAAAGCCATTTTATGTTCATATTTCTTTTTTTTTAAAGATTTTATTTTTTGACAGAGAGAAACACAGTGAGAGAGGGAACACAAGCAGGGGGAGTGAGAGAGGGAGAAGCAGGCTTCCCGCTGAGCAGGGAGCCTGATGTGGGACTTGATCCCGGGACTTAACGACTGAGTCACCCAGGCGCCCCTGTTCATATTTCTATTCATAGTTTTTAACAGTTCTTGGAACATGGTTAGCATGATTCCTAGAACATAGTTTTTGTTATATGGGAAATTGATAAGAAAGCACAACAATTTTGCTGTTTTATTTTTGTTTTTTTTCTTGTTACTGGACATATTTTTAAATCATTGGATGAATTCAGACATGTCATTAGGTTATAACACAGGGAAATACAGAATCCAAGAACCAAGTAAAATTAGATAAAGAAGTCAACCTCTCGTTTTCTCACACTAAAAACAAGCTATGCTACTTAGGCATGTATGCCAGACACTTTGAGCAGCAAGATCAGTTTCTCTGTGCTTGGCCACACATATTATGTTATGAATAATACATTGAATAACTCCATATTACCTGCATAGTTTCAAAAACTATCAGCACAAAAATGTTGAAAATATGCATGCCATCAAAATCTCTCTTCAAAGTAAAGCATTTTATCAGCTGTCAAACTATGGCAGCTGTTGTCTATGTGAAAATTCAGGACAAAGACAGCAATGATGAGTTTCTAGAGCTATGCCACCACTTGGTATTGAAACTATGTTCTTTCCAACCTGACGAGAAACGATACTGCCTCACTGAGAAAAGCAATTCTTTTTTCATGACAGAAAAGTTTGGGAGGGGGACATAATCTGACATAAAAGAGACAGGCAGTAGAAATGTGTTGGATAATCATTTTATGGAAAGAACTCTAAAATTGGAAATTCTACCATTAATTAATTACAAGACCCTTGGAAAATCACTTAATCTCTCTAAAGTAATTATCGTTGCACTTAGAACAAGGAGAATGGAACTGAAGACCTTCAATGTCTCTTTAAAGTTCTTATATTCAAGGGTTTACTCACTGATTTCTTTTTTTTTTTTAAGATTTTATTTATTTATTTGACAGAGAGAGATCACAAGTAGGCAGAGAGGCAAGCAGAGAGACAGGAGGAAGCAGGCTCCCTGCTAAGCAGAGAGCCGGATGCTGGCCTTGATCCCAGGACCCTGAGATCATGACCTGAGCCAAAGGCAGAGGCTTTAACCCACTGAGTCACTCAGGGGCCCAACTCACTGATTTCTAAAATAAAACCAAAAGACTGGCAAGAACAGGTCTTTTTGTGTTGAATCGAAGCTATAAGATCTGTATGGTTGAGAGGGCTGAGAGCCTTGTCCTTGGTCCAAAGCTGAAATTATGGAATTATAAGTATTTTTGATTTTTCTATGAAAGCTGCAGAATGGTTTTATGTGAGGCTTTGTGTGTGTGTGTGTGTGTGTGTGTGTGTGTGTGTGTGTTTTAAGATTTTATTTATTTTTTTGACCAAGAGAGGCACAGAGAGAGGAAACACAAGCAGAGGCAGTGGGAGAGGGAGAAGCAGGCTTCCTGCTGAGCAGGGAGCCCAATGCATGGCTTGAACCCTGGGATCATGACCTGAGCTAAAGGCAGATGCTCAATGACTGAGGCTCTGTGTCATAAAACTATCAATTTGATACACTATTTTTCCCCCCAAACACTTCTTCTCTAATGAAAGCTCAAGCGTTCTGGTGTTTTAGAGAGCTCAGAAAGCCTGAATTTTGGGTCTGGATTTAGAGCACAATTCCAGTTTTCCAATTCAACTAATTTTTTTTCATCTCAGTATGTGAACTAATTGAAGAGATGGTTTGTGCTATATCATGTCCCTAAACAAACCATCTGCTTGTCATTTGCTTCTTTATTTAGTCTTCTCCAACCACTGATTCTGGGTTAGGGCAGATGGGACCTTAGCAAAAGGAATGAAAGCAGAGGGTTGGCAATCTCTTGGACAGAAGGGAGATCCAGGGGCCACAGCAAAAAGTGGACAAGGAAATTCATGTAACTCAGAATAATGAGGATTTAATTTTAAAGGCCCTCTGCCCACAGTAAAGAGTTGCACATCTTTACCAGGCTTTATTGCTATGAGCCACTGAATGTTATGTGTTTTCCATTCCTCTCTTTTTTTGAAGGGAGGAATTAGCGCTATTTCTCATGGTAGAGCTATCATCTCAATCCACTACCACATGTGGGGGGTATGTGTATGTACAGAACATAAATGAGTTAACTTTTTATTTCATAGGTTGCCAGATATCATGGGGCTACAAATAGATTTAGTGGAGGAAGACTGCACATCATACAGAGATCTTGGATTTTTAATTCAAAGCAGTTGCCTGCTTTGTTTCCTGTGGAAAAGGGTGACTATGAAATTTTTATACACTGAAAGAAGGTAAAGTGAATGTTTGGTGATCCACAAAATATAATGTGGCAGAGATCATGTTTTCACCAAAACATATTTTCTCCTTTCCAGGGAGACAAAGCAAAACTACATTTCCCAGTGTCTTTTACATTTAAGGTGGTCATGTGACTGACTATAAGTGAGGCAAATGTGGTGTTTGCTACTTCTGGGCCTGTCCCATTAAAATACCCAACATTTGCTCCAAAAATGTGTTATTCAGATAAATAAAAGATATGGAATATAGTAGAGTCCTCACCAAAGACTCTTCTCTCTTTTATTTTATTTTTAAAGATTTATTTATCTATTTTATGGAGAGTGAGCATGAGTAGGGGGAAGGACAGAGGGAGAAGGATGGAGAGAATCCTCAAGCAGATTCTGCACTTGAGATCAAGACCTGAGCCAAAATCAAGACTCTGCTACACAGATGCCTCACCTGTCTCTTTTATTCTGTTAAAAAGAAAAAAAGAAAAAAACAAAAACAAAAACAAAAAACAAGGTATGACCATCCACTGCTAAGAAGAACCCCACTTTAAATATAACGTTATTATTTTGAAAGCAAAAAGATGTAAAGATACACCATGGTAGCACTAAGCAAAAAAAAAAAAAAAAAAAAAAAAAGTTCCCTGGAATGATTTTTATATTTCTAATAGGCAAAGTATATCTCAGCGTAACAAATATTACCAGGGATAAAGAAGATTATTTTATAATGATTATGCTTTTAAATAATTAAGAAAATTTAATATTTTCAAATGGTTCTGTAACTAATGATCTTCAGGACACATGAAGTAAAAACTGATAAAATCACACATGGAAATACAAAAATCATAATTACACTCAGAATATTTTTTTTTAAAGATTGTATTTATTTGACAGAGAGAAACACAGCCAGAGAGGGAACACAAGCAGGGGGAGTGAGAGAGGGAGAAGAAGGCTTCTGGCCGAGCAGGGAGCCTGATGTGGGGCTTGATCCCGGGTCTCCGGGATCATGACCTGAGCCGAAGGCAGTCCCTTAACCAACTGAGCCACCCAGGTGCCCCAACATTTATTTCTTCTTAAAAACATTCCAAAAAATGAATTTTAGATGTAGATGAAATCATTGAAAATTCTATCACTTAATGAAGAAATAATATCAACTTTATATAATGAAGTCTTCTAAAAAATGGAAGAGGAGTAAACATAATTCAACTTATCTATGAAGCAAGTATTACTCTAATCTCAAAACCTGATAAAGATAATTGAAAGAAAAGGAAACTTCAGACTAATATCCTTTATTACTATGGATGAAAAATTGTGAAAGAAAATTTAGGATAGATAGGTAGATAGATAGATAGATAGATAGATAGATAGATAGATAGATAGATAGATAGGTAGATAGTATATCATGTTTAGTAGCATTTCCTAGGGTGCAAGAGCAAAGGCAATTTAAGGGAGAAAGTCTCACTAAATGATGGTGTAGCAACTGGATACTGACTTAGAAAAAAACAACAAAAACAAAGCAAAACAAACACTGATTCATACATACTTCATCCTATATATAGAAATAAACAGAAAATGGACCACAGATTTAAAACTATATAAAACATGAGAAAAGATCTTTCTGTTTTTGTGTTAGGCAAATATTTCTTAGATGCAACACCAAAAAGCATGGTCCCTAAAAGAAAAATAAAGGATACATTTTGACTTCCTCAAAATTAAAAAAAAAAAATGTGTTTTGAAAGACACTGTTAAAAGAATGAAAATAGTAGGCCCATACTTGGATCAAATATTTGCAAACCATACATGTGATAAATGACTTTTATCAGAATTATGTAGATAACTTTCAAATCTCAGTAGTAATAATAAAACATCAACAACAAATCAGTCCTGTAAAAAAATAGGTAAAACATCTGGATAGCCACTTAATCAAAGAAGCTCTATGAATGGTAATTAAGCATGTTAGAAAGATGTTTGAAACATTAGTCAGTACAGTAATGCAAACTAAAACCACAATGAGAGATTTCTATACACTTATAAATATACATAAAATTTAAAAGATTTACCATATCTACTTTTGGCAAAGATGTGGAAAAACCAGAGTTAACCACATTAATGTATGACATGTAAAATGATACTAGCACTTTGGAAAACAGTTTGGCAGTTTTTTGAAAGTTAAGTACTCTCCTACCAATCTACTCCTAAGTATTTACCCCCCAAAGTGAAAGAAGATGTCCACACATGTATATATACATGAATGTTCATAACATCTTCATTTGTAATAGCTAGAAGTTAGAAACATCCTAAATGCACATTAACAGGTGAATGGATAAATAAATTGTGATCTAGCCATACAGTTGTACTATGCAATAAAAATGAATGACTATATAAGCAATGACAGGTGAATCTAAAAATAATTATGCTGAGTGAAATATGCCAGTTAGAAGAGGACGCCATTCTGTATGATTCCATTTATAGAAAATTCTTGACAATGCAAGCTTCTCTGGACTAAGGAAAAGCAGATAACTATTGCATGAAAATGGAGCCCGGACAAGAGAGAGGGATTACAAAGGAACACACGTAAAATGTCCAGGATCATCTGCATGTTCATAAGTCCATTTCTGATGTTCACATAGGCATATACAAATGCCAAACTTACCTAACTGTATTTCTGAAGTGTATAAAGTTTATTTTATGCCAATTTTTTAAAAAGTTGTATGTGAATGTCTTGCACACCTTTACCAAAACTATTGAGTTACTTCCCTACATTCGAGTACTCAAGAATAAAAATGAATAAATTATAAGCAATAATACGCATTTCATACCAAAAGCATTATGCTAAGTAAAGAAACTAGACTTAGAAGCTACCAACCATATGATTTATACAACGTCCTGGAAAGGGCAGACATGTGGAAAGAAAACAGATTAATGGTTTCCAGGGATGGAGGGAGAATGGGTAGATTGGTTGCAAACAGCAGAAGGGAACTCCTTGAGGTGTTGGAAACAATTCTGTATCTTTTCTGTGGTAGTGTTTATATGACTGTATACATTTGGCAAAATTCATAAAGCTCTGTTCCTGGAAGAGCAGCTAAATTTTATCTATGTAAATTATACCTCAATAAACCTGCCTTAAAGACACATTCTAAGCATGCACTCACAATTGCCTTTCATATCCCTTCAACTGATTACATTCATATAATCAACAATCAATTTCTATGCCAAGTGCAAACTGCATGGTATACAGGTTTAATGCTTAAGAATTTTAAAGACACATTCATGCCTTTTCTTCCATCTTAATGCCATTCTTTTACATAAAAACAGTTTATCTTGCTGCAGTTGTCATAGAGACTCTGGAACACTGCTGTATTTAAATTGCTGTATTATAACTTTTTCTAGTATACAGAAGAGTTAAAAGATGAATGAATGATTGAAAATGCAATCAAATAGGGAAGATTTTCATCAAATGATCTATTTTTCTATTTAACGGATTAAGCATGAACATTCTCTCAAGTTATGTTTCCCAATCATTTTTAACCCCTAATTCATGAAAATTTCTATGAGCTCTACATGTTACGATTTGTATTGTGAGAATTATACCTTCTTTTGTTCCCTCTGAAATAAAATATTATAATGTTACACGGGACTTTTTAAATACATATACTCCTCTACCCTATATTCTCCCAGAATTTTCTTTTCCACTTCCTGTCCTCTTTAAGAACCTCTGCTCTAACATCAGGAAATAGCCACACTGTGCCCATGGCTTCTCTCCCACATCTCAGGGCCACAACTAGCCTTGGTTCACCTTGGCTCTCTATACCTGCGCTCCCTGTGATGAAGTTTTTGGACATTTTGCCACTATGAATAATGGATTGATTTTTATAATTTCATTCTGTCTTCTGACTGGCAGCCTTTGAAATAGGGTGAAATAAAAAAGAAAAGCCAAACTCAAAAAAGCATTCAAACCCCACTATTGAGGTTTTGCTATTCTTTCCCCAAGGAAATTAGCAACATGCCTGCTGAGGCCTGTTCATTCTAATCAGATCCTAGTGAACCTTGGTACCATATGTTTTCAAGAGGCTGCATAGGAAAAAAAAATAGCAAAGGAAACTCAATTGCCTTGTTTTCTTTGCAGAAAATAGCTTTCACAGACCTTAATTTTGCAAGTCCTGTCTTGTGTAAGTAAGTGTTAACAATCATGGTAGGCTGAATAATGGTCCCCAACTATTTCCACATCTCCCAGAATCTGTGACTATATTACTCATATGGAAAAATTGACCTTGCATACGTGATTAAGTTTCACAAAATCTACTATAAACCATATAGATAATTAAGAATAATCTGGCATTACAACTATTACGACTATCTTCCTGTTAGTAAATCAATCTTTAATATTTCCAATTAGCTGTCTTGATGTTTCTTGAACCTGCCAGCTCTCTTCCACTTAGGACCTGAATGATCTATTGTTGCACAACAAATTACCCTAAAACTCAGTGGCTTAAAACAACCAATTAACATAACATCAGATTTTATGGTCAGAATTTTGAGAGTGGCTCAAATGGGTGGTTCTCGTCAGAGTTTCCAATGATGTGCAGTCAAGATATTGGCCAGAGCTGTAGTCATCTGAAATACCGACTAGGCTTTGACATCTACTTAAAGATGACACATTCACATGGCTCATAGGCAGGAGGCCTAAGTTCTTTACCAGAGGCCTTCCTCCTATGGCTGTTTGATGTGTCCTCACATCAAAGTGTGATCCAAGAAGGAGTGATCCAAGAAGAGACCAAGACAGCTTTAACGTTTTTTGTTAGCTAGTTTTGGGTATCACATGCTATCATTTTTGTTTTATTGGATTCACTGAAAACAAATTACAGAGTCCAGTCCATGCTAAAAAAAAAAAAAAGGAAATTTAGATCCAATTTCTGAAGGAAATACCAATGAATTTGTGGACTTATTTAAATCATGATTGACCTTTCCTTCAGATCTCTGTACTTGTTGAAATGCTCCCCTCTTTGTCTTACGCTTGGCTAACTACATAAACTTTCAAGTCTTTGTGAAAATCTACCTTGTGAAAGAAATCTACTATGTGTGTGTGTGTGCACATATGCATGTGTGTGGGCCTGTGAGAGAGAGAGAGAGAAGAGAGAATGTGAATGTTGTATATTGCATCTTTGTTCTTTTTCCAGAAATGTTCTTTTTTTCATTTCTAAATTTTTTGTTTGTTGATTTCTTACTGTTGACAGAGGGTATCAAAATGGCTGTGTACCTCATTCATAGGCTTCTTTGGCATATACTAGGCTCTATCAGAGATCCAGCATGTAAGGGCAATCAATTTTATCCTGTTTATTGCAGACCTAGCTCACAGAATCTCTTATACCAATTCCCCACCTGTATGTAGCAAAATATATTTTATATCTTTGAACATCTCTTCCCTTTCCCTTTCTCTGTGGCTATTAAAGATGATGGAGTATAGTGTGAATGAATATGAATGTAAAGAAATAAAATTTATAGCTTGCTATTCTTGATTTTTACTCTTCCAGCTAAATCATAAACATTCACTAAGTGCCTTGTTGATTTTATCTATTATTTGACAGAATATAGATAAATGTCTCATTCACTGTACTAATGTCAAAGAGCCCTACATTTAAAATGTCTAAGCCATCAACCTCTGTTGAATTGCAACTTTTTAATATTTCTATGATGGATAATTTTATCATTCATTCATTTATTAAATAGTAATTAAGTGAATGTCTACTCTACATCAGACATTGTTCTAGGAACTGAAGATACAGCAGGGAACAAAATAGATAATAATCTTTATCTTTGCCTAGCTTTCTGGATTTCAGATACTGTGCATATAGGTTTACCAACAGTAGCATTCCTACAGACTCTAATATACGTATTATGTAATGTGGCACTTTAGTACATAGACACACACTAAACAATATGAACACACAAAACAGTTTTTTTATTCAGTATATTTTGTGAATACTTCCATGTACTACTTCCTTCTCTGTTCTAGATACTTATAATGCCTTAAAGACTAATATAAACAAAAATTCCAAATTTCATGGAGATCTTGTATTTTATTCAAAGGAGGCAGACATTTTACAAAAGTTAAAAACAACAAAAACAATGAATAAATATAAAAATTAAAAATAAAATTATAGTCCTGGCTAAAAGATGATAAGTCATGTAAAAAATAAACAGATTACATGGTGAGGGGCAGATGAGAACGATGGTACTGCTGAGCAGACACTTGCAGCAAGAAATGGGGTGGTCAGGGCCCCTGGGTGGCTCAGTGGGTTAAAGCCTCTGCCTTCAGCTCAGGTCACGATCCCAGAGTCCTGGGATCGAGGCCCACATCGGGCTTTCGGCTCAGCAGGGAGCCTGCTTCCTCCTCTCTCTGCCTGCTTCTCTGCCTACTTGTGATCTCTCTCTCTCTGTTAAGTAAAATAAAAAAATAAAAAAAAAATCTTAAAAAAAAAGAAAAAAAAAGAAAAGAAATTTATATATTTCTATAAAAGATGTTTATTATCAATGAATGTCATAAAAATAGTAACAAAATAATACGGTACTTATCTTGGGAAAATAATGATAAGGGCTTATATTAATGAAGTGATCCTGGAAATGGAGGCTAGAAGCCTTGGTTATTTTATTCCACCTGAATTCCTGGGTCTAAGCCACAGCCCGGCACATAGAAAGTGTTCAATATATATAGTCACATGGCTGTCTCACAATGTGATAGCTTCCTTTTCAAATGCAGCCAGACGGTCTCTCCCTTTCAGGCAAAGGCCCAGTTCCTCTTTAAAGGGTTTTCACCTGATTAGGTGAGGCTCACCCTTCACTTTCAGAAGAAGGTGAGGGATTTTGCCAGATATCTTATGCAAGGGTATCCAAGAAGTAGGAGCAGCTGGACCAAAACTGCTAAGATGTTAAGAAAGATAATAGGAAATATAATAATATAAGGTTGTAGGCCATCACAAGGGAGTTGGTTTATAATCTGAGTAAACTGACAAACCCTGAGGTTTCTGAGCAGTGAATAAAGCAGTCTGACTTATGTCTGAAAATCACCACTCTGGCTACTCTCTTTGACAACAGAAACAATGAAACCAAAGAGAGGTCATAGTGTAATCCAGATGAGAGATGATGGTGGCTTGAGCTGATGGCATCACTGGATGTGCTAAGTGATGAATTTATGAATACATTTTAGATAATGAACCAAAAGAATTTCTGATCTACTGGACCTGGGTTCAAGTAGAAGGAAATAAGGTTTTACTTTGAGATTTTTGACCTGAGCAATTGAGGAAATGTAAGTATGGGATTGCCATCGACTGAATGGATGAATCTGGTTTTGGTGTTCAGCTTGGGACATGCGGAGTTGAAATGTGTATTAGATATCCACATGGAGAAGTAAAGTAGGTAGATATACAAATCTGGAATTAGAGTTTGGGGTTGGAGGTATATGTTTTGAAGCAGGCTGGAAAGGGACAACTATAATGGAGATCTGTATCTCAGGAAAGTTTAATTTTAATGAGGGATATCCTCCCCAAGAGGACAGCATTTGCATGACACCTGAAATACAAGGTAAGGAATCATTCAGATATAAATGGGGAAAATATTCAGCACATAGTAACAGAACATACAAAATCCCTGGCTGATGGAACTGGGAGAAGATTGGGCCTGCTGTGTTGAATAACAGCAAGGAGGGCAGCATGGCTAAAGCAGAGTGAGCAGAAGAGAGGAGAAGAAAGAGAGGTTAGAAAAGCACCTTGGAGTCAGATGGTGTGAGGACTTCCACGTCCTTTAATGTCAGTAAAAGAGGGGGCATAATGAAGAAAGATCTTGATCAAAGAAGTGACATGATTTGAAAAGTTTGTAAAAAACATTCTAGCTAGTGAAAAGTTTGTAAAACAACAACAACAACAACAACAACAACAACAAACAAAAAACGCCTAGCTACCTAGCTTGTAGGAGCTTCAAAGATGAAAGCAAGAAGAAAATTACAGAAATTATTTTTTAAAGATCCAGACAAAGGATAATGGTGGTTTAGACAAGTGTAGCCATGGAGATAGAGCTTTTATTTGTGGATGCAGATTTTGAGGCAAGCATCTAAGGGCAAGTAGATAGGAGACACAGTAGGGGACTGGAACAGACAAGAAAAACAGAAAGTCAATAGAGAATACATCATGGAACAAGTTACTTTGCCTGAAGGCACCTGAGGCCCAATTCCTCTGGAAACCTCAGGGAGACAGTATAGAACACACTTCAGAGTTATTCCAGCTAAGGGGTCAGTTAGCTGGGAAAGATTTCTGTCAAATTTCTGTTAATCAGTGGTTGAGGACTATTTCAAGGGAGCTTTCTGGTTTGCCCTCTTCTGGGCAAGAATGCTCCTATTGCAAGTCAAAAGCCCTTAGGTAGAGATTCGTGGTTTGTATAATAAGCAGCCGGTAGCAGATAGAGATAGTTCTGAGAAGATATTAATGGGGTAGTGAAAGCAGTTGAGAAGTATTTGGATTTTGGATGTATGAAACTAAAGTCTGAACCTAGAAGTGTGATACACACACCCACACCCAAACACACATTTATTTCTATAAAAGATGTTTATTATCAATATGAGAACTTCACATTCCTAATTTCAATTTTTAAACTGATTTTTAAACTGATTCAATTTTTAAACTGATATTTACTGAGCATATCAAGCAGACAGAAGCATGACATTGACCTCAAGGACTCAAATTTAAGTAGAAAATTTAATTTTTTTCATTAATTACAATACACACTAATTCTTTAAGATGAAGAATGTCATAAAAATAGTAACAAAATAATATGGTACTTATCTTGGGAAAATAATGATAAGGGCTTATATTAATGAAGTGATCCTGGAAATGGAGGCTAGAAGCCTTGGTTATTCCACCTGAATTCCTGGGTCTAAGCCACAGCCCGGCACATAGAATGTGTTCAATATATATAGTCACATGGCTGTCTCACAATGTGATAGCTTCCTTTTCAAATGCAGCGAGACGGTCTCTCCCTTTCAAGCAAAGGCCCAGTTCGTCTTTAAAGGGTTTTCACCTGATTAGGTGAGGTTCACCCAGGGTAATGCCCATTTTAATCAACTCAAAATTAACAGATTTGAGGCATTAATTACAGTCAAAGAATTCTTCACCTTTGCCATGCAATGTAACCTAATCACATGAGTGTTAAGTTCACAGGTCTTGTCCACACTCAAGAGAAGGGATAAAGTAGGGTATGTACAGCTGACAGGAAGAATCCTAGGGGTCACTTTAGAATTTTGCCTACCATATCCCTGAGTGTGCAAAACTCAATGTTTTATTTGCCGCAGCTTTATCCTACTTCCATGGTATTTGTTCCTCCTCTTCATTTCCTAATTTATGTAATTCTATCATGAACCAGCTAGTTGGTCTCACTAGAAATAGAAGCATTTTAGTAAATTCCTCTTTTTCCTTGACCACTTCTCACACCATCTATCAGTCTCTCTATATGGAGTCTATCTAGTAACTATGTATTAAGCACATTCTGTGCCAAGTTCTGAGCTTGGGCCTCGTGATTCCAGGTGGAATAAGACAGGTAAGGCAAACAGTTTCCAAGATCCTTGCATTAATAAAGGTCATATTCAGTATTTTCCTCTTACAGTAGCTTTTAACCTGATCTTTTCAACTTTATACTCTCTGCAATCTCCCATAAACTGGCCTCTGATGGTCGGTTACCTATATCTAAAAATATGATTGTATTTAACATTATAAAATAGCACCATATTAAACCTTCATTTTTCTATTTTGGTTGCAAATAAAGGAATCTTAATTCAAATTAGCTTCAGCAAAATGGGCTTTTTTTTTTTTTTAAGATTTTATTTACTTATTTATTTGACAGAGAGAAACACAGCTAGAGAGGGAACACAAGCAGGGGGAGAGAGGGAGAAGCAGGTTTCCTGCTGAGCAGGGAGCCTGATACTGGGCTTGATCCTGAGTCTCCAGGATTCTGACCTGAGCCGAAGGCAGTAGCTTAACCAACTGAGCTACCCAGGTGCCCCAATAAATAAAATCTTAAAAAAAAGAAGAGAGAGAGAAAGAATTATTTTGTTTGATAGATGGGACATTGACCTTTTCCTGCTTTGAGACTCAGATCGAAACTTTGGTTCTTACTGGATCTCAAGTGTGTTAGATATTGGCGGGGGGAGCTTGGTGACTATCTCTACAGATGTTGAAATCTGCCAGCTTCCATAATAATGCGAGCCATTCCTCACAGCAAATACCTCCTCCCAGCCCTCATATCCCTCTCCATATATATATTGGTTCTGTTTCTCTGAAGAACGCTAATACAGTGATCTTTGGTAGTTTGTCTTTTAAGGAGTGTGGCCATTTCATATAAGCTGTCAGATTAACTTGCATAAAAATTTAAAAAAAGATTTCCTTGCTATATTTTTGTGTCTATACAATCTGTAGTAACGTTACTTCTCTTGTTTCTGATATAGGTATTATGTTTCCTCTCTACACTGTTTGAGTTTCATTCTAGAACTCTCAGACTTATGCTTGGAAATATAATGCTTTCTGACATATAGTTGTGACTGGTCTGCAGAGACAAAATGTTTTTAACTGTAGAAAATCTTTCATAAATTTTTTTCCTCACTAGAAGTTTCTGAGGTGGCTCCTACAGCCAATTTTCTGGAAACTGTATATTCTACAAATTGTACCTTAAATTTGAAATCTTCAGTGAAATCCTTCAGATTCTTTTTATTTTCTTTTTTTTTTAAGATTTTATTTATTTATTTGACAGAGAGAAACACAGCTAGAGAGGAAACACAAGCAGGGGGAGTGAGAGAAGGAGAAGCAGGCTTCCCATGGAGCAGGGAGCCTGATGTGGGGCTCGATGCGGGGCTGGATTCTGACCTGAGCCAAAGGCAGTTGCTTAACCAACTGAGCCACTCAGGCGCCCCTAGCAGATTCTTTTTCGAGTCATTGATCTTACCTCTAGAGTCACTGATATTACCTCTAGAGTCATTGCTCTTACCTCTAAAGTCTTATCACTTTATACTGGCATCAAAACACAACACACTGATTTGAATCCTAAATATTTACATGTTTCTATGTTCCTCATTGAGCAGGGATTTCTTTTAGAACATTAGTTCTTGTCCTATTCGACTCTGTATTCAGAACTGTGAGACCATAGAATGTATTCAATGCAAATTTTTCAATTGAATTGCTAAAAAGCAACTACATTTGTTTACCTTGAGACCATTAGTAGTACTCAAGATGGCCATTTTTCAAAAGGGAGTGACCAGAAACAGATAAAAAATGGTTAAAGAGTGAGGGGGCGTGAGGGAGTGAAAACAGCAAGTTATACTCACACATTTTACACTGTGTGGAGCTATAATTTCGAAGTGAAAAGTTTCCATGACCACTGCTGTGATAATTGGTATTAGCACTATATATTCTTGGCATTTTAAATGAAAATTACTGCCTTGGTTCATACTCCCACTAGTGTACTAAAAAGCTCAGCTACCACATGACTTAGAGCTGTTAGTCCCAAGAAATACACTTAGATCATTTGGTTGAACTAGTTCTATTGATTTTCCGATTTTCCATCTCAATTTTTAATCACTCTTGCCTTTTCAAGTACTCTTTTAGAATATGAGAGACATCTGACAGTTTAGATAGTGCCCACTTTTCATGTAAGGGAAGCGACTTATAAGTATTATCCAGTTGCCTTATGACTGTCACTAAGAATTCAGGCAAGGTAAGAGGAATTGCGTTACTTTGCCTACCAACATCAGATTACATATTTTAAACAACATATTTATCAAATTGGCAGGATGTGCTTAGGATAGACTGACTTAAAACATAAACTATTTATTGTGTTGAAATATATATGTATTTATGGGAGGGCCCCTCAGGAATTCTTTAAAATGGGTGTACATCTACAAATCTTTTTTAAAGTATATATAGATATCAAGTATTTGATATACTTTAAATAAACACATATTTTCAATTATATGCATATATTTTAAATATATATTACATATATTGTTATCAGATAGGCAGATAAATTTAAGAGGATATGGAACTAGGTCAGGAATGTACCTTCTCAAAAACAAAAAAAACCCACAAAATTTAAGGAAAGTATAGCCACCTAAAGAGAGACACCAATTTCCAGAGAAATTAGCCCTGACATAAAATGAATAGACTATTAGACTGTTGATTGGATATAATATGTTCTAGTATTAGGAAATAAAAATAAAGTCCAGCGTGAGCAATATCCAGGAAATAACTGGAAGAGACAGGTCAACAACATCAGGATGTCTTAAATGCAAGAAGCTCAGATGATTTCAAATAACATTTCAAACATGTTACGTTAAGGGACTGGTCAAGTAGTTCACAACTTCAAATTTTCCACTAATGTAAATTCTGACACAGAAAAGACTTTGGGCTATAATGCAGATCATTGGTAAATTCATGTTTGAACCAATCCTTGTGACCCCACTGATAGTTTTTATTAATGGAGAAGCTTTGTGAATCCAGACATGGGAGGGAAAAAAAATGAACATGATGTTCAAGTGTACAATATATTAACAAGTGGGGTTTTTTTAAAAATATTTTCTTTTATTTATTTATTTATTTATTTATTTATTTATTTATTTGACTGAGAGAAACACCACTAGAGAGGGAACACAAGCAGTGGGAGTGAGAGAGGCAGAAGCAGGCTTCCCGCTGAGCTTGGAGCCCGATGCGGGGCTCGATCCCAGGACTCCGAGATCATGACCTGAGCTGAAGGCAGATGTTTAATGACTGAGCCACCCAGGCGCCCCAACAAGTGTTTTTTTTTTTTGTTTTTTTTTGTGTGTTTTTTTAAGATAATTAGTATCTATTATCCAGCTATCACTCAGTTCCTCTAGGTGGAAAATCATTTGAAAATTTCCTGAGATTATAATGAGCTTCACCAAAGAAGAAGATCTATATTGTAGGTTTTGGTTTTTATCTGGCTGCTTCTTACATGGAAAATTTTCAGTTTGTGCTGAATGGTAAGGAGAGTAAATGTATTCATATGGGCTCTGAATAACCTAAACCACAGAATATTAGATTATGTTATAAAATCACCATTATTCCAGTTCTTTGCTACTTGTTACAATTATAGCAAACCATTACAAGTATATTTTCTATTAAACTATTTAATAGTGATTAATGATTCTCCCAAATACTTAAAAATACACCTAACCATAACATAATTTAATACCTCCTTTTTTAATACTTCTATTTAATGAATGCTTAAACCTACGTCAAACATTTTACATATCTCTAATCTTAACACCTCACAAAATGTTTTATAATTCTTATTTTACATAAAAACTGAGGATCACATAATTTTTTTTTTTTTAAAGATTTTATTTATTTGACAGAGAGAAACACAGCCAGAGAGGGAACACAAGCAGGGGGAGTGAGAGAGGGAGAAGCAGGCCTCCCGCCGAGCAGGCAGCCCGATGCGGGACTCGATCCCGGGTCTCCGGGATCATGACCCGAGCCGAAGGCAGTCACTCAACCAACTGAGCCACCCAGGCGCCCCATGGGGATCACATAATTTAAACAAGTAGCCCAAGGTCACATATAACAAATACTTTCAGTTATACTGATGACTAAGTATTTGATAATTATTTATTTAATGGGTATCTCTTCTGTTAAACTTTGAACACTGTAAGTAGAGACTCTGTCATGTTTGCTATTTAGACACTTTTCCCAGCACAAGAAAAAAATAAATGTTTTGTTGGGCTAGATTTTCAAAGGTTTGAGATTTTTGAAAAGCAATTGGATAAGAAGGTTTGTTGCTGCTTTTGTGTGAATTTCCTGGTGCACATATATTTCTGAGCTTAAATATCCATATGAGTAACATCACTTTGTAAAGTACATTTGGTATTTCCCTCTGTATTTGTTTTGGGAGTGAACTGAATCATGTTCATAAGAATTTTCTGGGTTGTTTACATATGTATCATTTGTCGGTACATTTGGTTTTGGCAAAACATCATTCAAAATTAACACTAGAGTCTATGATGGGTGATTAAAATAGAAAAGGCATTAAAAATAAAGTATGAAATAAAATAAGGAGAAAAAAACTTCACTAGGGTATGCATAACATTGTCCTTAAAGTACCCTGGGGGCATGTGCCTGGCTCAGTTGGTGGAGCATGGGACTCTTACTTGTAGGACTGTGAGTTTGAGACCCACGTTGGGTGTAGACATGACAAAAAATAAATATATAAAATCTTTCAAGTACCTTCAAACGACCTAAAAAGGAGTGCATTCATACCTTCAGAGTAGATTACTTGAATGTAGTCAGCACTCAGGCAGGTATTTTTTTAATGGAATCTTGATTGAAAAATCAAACCAAGTAATTATTAACCATAATTTGAATATGTGTGATCTTTAAAGATTTAGAATGTAGTTGTGAATGTTAAATATTTTTAATTCCTTTCATTGACTGTAACATTTTTATTTTATTTCACTTTATTTTTTATTTGAGTATTGTTGATACACAATGTTACATTCGTTTCAGGTGTATAACACAGTGATTTATGGGGCACCTGGGTGGCTCGGCTGGAGACCCGGGATCAAGCCCCGCATTGTGCTCCCTGCTTGGAGGAAAACCTGCTTCTCCCTCTCTCACTCCCCTCTCTTGCTTGTGTTCCCTCTCTCGCTATGGTTCTCTCTGTCAAATAAATAAATAAAATCTTAAAAAAAAAAACCCATAGTGATTTAACAAATTTATAGTTTATACTATGTTCACCAAAAGTGTAACTACCATTTGTCTCCATCCAACAGTATTACAATATCATTGATTATCTGCCCATGCCTTTTATTCCTGTGATTTTGATGGAACATTTTTTGAAAGGAGGGGAGTAAACACAATTCATGCAAAAGAAAAGGCAGCATTTGTATATTTTTTTGTGTCTGTGTGAGTAATCTAATAGCAAATCCTTACATAAAAATACAGAATGCAATACACTATTCTAAAATCTTTGTACTTATTACATTATTTGCATACCATCCTTTGAGATTATTATTTTTATCATTATTCTCCCTTAACAAAGGATGACACAGAGGCACAGAGAGGTTATAAAATTTGCCCAGAGTCAAATGTCAAATGCCTATTAAGTAGTTGCTCTAGACTCTTATCCTGCATAGTGAAAACAGAGACATTTCTCCCAGGAGACATTTGGTCTATACCCACCACGCCATGAAGGAACATATACGTGTGTGTGTGTGCGCGCGCGTGCATGTATGTATCTGTATATGCACACACTGAGGACAAATTTTGCTGACTTTATAATTTATTTTCAGGCTCTATTAAAATCAATGTATGAGAAAAAGAACACTCAAGTTCCTGCAAGAAGTATTCTATTCTGAAAATCTGGAAGCCAGCATACACTGTAAATAGAGCATGCATCACTGTCTGAAAAGCAGCTCACAGGATAGTCGGAAAAGAATTCATTCCCAAGCAATTCACTACCATTTCTGTGTATTCAAAAGAAAGAATAGAAAGGAATATACTGGAGACACTTTTAGTGCCTCCCAGGTCAAAGAAAGTAAATGAAATTCAAAGAGCCCTGGGTAAACAGTACATCTGTGTATCATTGCAATGAACTTATGCCCATATTGTATTAGCTTTGTGTTTTGAATCATTTACAGAAAGAAGACTGTGTGGGAGAGTTTGGTCAGAGAAGATACCTATTCAATGGTGAATCCCTTTTTCTATGCTGCTTTAGATTATCTTAAGATTGCTGTATTAAAAAATAATAGATATGAGAAATTTATGTGTCTACCATTAACCAACTGAATCCTTAAGTTCTTATAAAGCCAGAAACTCAAAAAACTCATGTCAAGCACAAATATATTCATAAAACTAAGTATGTTCAATTTTAAATGGACCTTAAGCATTTGTGAGAGTGCTCTTCTATCATTTTATTTCACAGTATATAGCAAATTTAATGTTGAAATACTGAGTTTCCTTAAATAAAAGTTATTATTATTTTAAAGCAGGAAAGGTAGGGATAAACTTGCTGGGACAAAAGAAACTAATAGGACAGGAGATAATATATTTAATTACTTCTCATAAATGTTTATTAAGGATAATGTCAGTTAATGGATTTTTGTGATAGTAGGTTTAAATAAATAAAATGTTACATCAATAAAATAAATCATATCATAATACATCATATATACATAATACAAATAAAAAATTAACTGAATAATTTCGGAGCATTAACTGACAGTGTTCAAGCATAAAAGAAAGCCTCTGAAGTGTCTGTTTCAATAGTTACCTGATCTGTTGGGCTTTCTAGAGAGCCTAAATCCTGTAGGTTCTTATACCCACATATTATGTGGGTATAAGCCATAAAAGTCATAATAGCCATAAAAGTCATAATATGTTTTTAAAAGGTAATCATTCCAAATTTCTTTCAGATTTCTAACTACCAAACAGTATTTTTTTAATTGCTAATTCCTTTTATTGTTTCTCCTTATCAGCCTTATTCCAGTGAAAACCAGCTATCAACAAAAACTGAGTAACCTTAAGTTTTGGAGATACCCCAAAAGAAGGCAGGAAAGATGAAGGGATTATGCTCTTTACCGTATGTCTGGATGTATTTTTCTTTTTTTTTTTTTTAAGATTTTTATTTATTTGACAGAGAGAAACACAGCCAGAGAGGGAACACAAGCAGAGGGAGTGAGAGAGTGAGAAGCAGGCTTCCCACCGAGCAGGCAGCGGATGTGGGGCTCGATCCCGGGTCTCCAGGATCATGACCTGAGCTGAAGGCAGTCGCTTAACTAACTGAGCCACCCAGGCGCCCCTGCGTGTATATTTTAAACAAGCCAAGAGACCCTTCTGATTTTGCTTTCTTATCAACAAAATGGGGCTTATGCTATGCTTGCCTCCTGCAATGGTTTCATATTTTGATTAAGCATTAAAGATTTGGGAAGTTTGCTTTAAGATACTAAAGTTACATGGTAGGTAAGACAAACAAAATCCTCTGCCCTCATGAGCATATTTTCTAGTTCAGTCAGCTCTAAAAGACTGACAGGATGCTGGGTAACAGTTCAGAACATTGGCCTTAGAAAATTTTAAAACCAAACCAAAAATTGGCTCAATGGCTTATTAGAAGTGTTGTTATCTATCTTCCAGAACATTTCAGAGAGTTCGCAAATTAAGGCAGACTCTCTTGACCAGAATAGAAAGCAGGTATTCAAAGAGAAATAGGAAAAAAAAAAAAAAAGTTTTGTCCCACACAGGGATCCCAATGGCTAGTAGTGACAAGTGGGGACAGTTTACTGGAAACACAAAAGTATGTCTGTGGACTGTTAGAAATATCTGTGTTGGGTGTTAGGGAGAAGAGTGGCCCTGCCAGCCCATTATTTCCTATCACTGCTCTAAAAAATCTGTTTATGCCTCTACCTGCTCTCAAGCAGAAAAACTTGAGCTTCCTAGCTCAAAACCATATATTAAACATTTATTGTTCAATATGAAAAAACTAGAACATCTCTATCACTCATTAACATCATGATTTTTCCCTCTGGAAAGAAGACTTCTATCCCAACTTTCCATTTTATAGACTCAGCAAAGCCTCTTATGATAGGAATAGATAATGGCAGTGATATCGTGGGATAAAACAGTACCCTTGTCAACGGTGAAACAGCTTTGTTAATGTATCTATTGTAATTGCATGTTTGCTTCCCTCTCTGAGCACTGGATTGGGCTCCTTGACAGATGAGGATATGTCCTTCTGTACCCCCAGTGGCCAGAATAACATCATAGGCAATCAACAAATATATGATGAATGAGCACATAAGGAAAAGTTGCCATAACACTTATCCTGCTGAGTATGATGGTGGCAATGGGAAGGCTAGGGGGTTTTAGTCATTTACCTAAACAACTATAGCTGCTATAAGATCAGTCCAAGAATGTGATTTGTCAGATAAGTCCAAAGAGAAAAGCCTTTTTTGATCTTCTGATTTTCAGACAGACTGATTACAGCTGGTAAACACAAACTTGGTATGTAAGATTCTATAGGCATGGCAATTATTGGGCAGCAAAGCCATTTCAAAGAGCAACCCCCTTTGCTGCTCTCTTGTCCATTTTCAGTAATTTCCTGCCTATTTTGGGCAGTTTGTCTACATTCCTAGAACCATAGGCGCACGGAAGTGTCATACTGAACACAAACTGGCCAGATGCAAAGGTGAGATATGGTCCTTCTAAATACAAAACACTTTAATTTAATACATTTGTTCCTACATGATACATGAAGGGAATGTTGTATTTCTTTTTTTTTTTTAAAAGGCTTTGTTCATGCTTTAGCTGTCATACTTTCATTTGGGTATGAAATTACCCAATGAATTACCATTTTAAACGAATCACTCTAGAGTAACTCAATGTCTTTATAATATGAATCTGCTATCACCTATTTTTACCAGTTTAGTTTTGTTTTGTTTTTTGTTCTTGTTGCTTTTGTTTTGGTTAATCAACTAAAATGTCATGACTCGGGGTGCCTGGGTGGCTCAGTTGGTTGAGTGACTGCCTTCAGCTCAGGTCGTGATCCCTGAGACCCAGGATCAAGTCCCACATCGGGCTCCCTGCTCAGCGGGAAGCCTGCTTCTCCCTCTCTCACTCCCCCTGCTTGTGTTCCCTCTCTGGCTGTGTTTCTCTCTGACAAATAAATAAAATCTTAAAAAAAAAAATGTCACGACTCCATTCTTTTCTTCCTGCTTTACTTTGGGGAGTCTTACTTAGTTGATCACTTACATGTTCCCACTGTCTTGTGTTAAGTATTTCTTGGATGGATAAAGGAGTTCCCATCTGTCCCAAGCCTGTTCTAGGTATGGGGCCCTCTGCTCCAAATGGTTTCTATGCACTTTCTCCATGGGCCTAAGCCCTTTTTATGGGAGTTCACAGGACTTTCTTCTAAAGACACTCTTCTTCCCTCGGGTTGCCATTGTTTTCCTCTTTACTACTTTGTCCCAGCTGCAGTCAGACCTTTGCTTCAGGTACCCACCCTAACAGCTAACACCACATGGTAAATTGTGATGAGGTATTAGACACAAAGTTAGATATAAGGACAGAAGTGTAAAACAAAAGAGGAATAATTTCCATTTTCTAATAAGCCCAACTATGCAGTGCCACTGCCATGGTTATCCTCTTGAGAACAGGGCTGTCTCTTCACAAACTGAGTCAACTTTTGTCCCATCTCCAGTGTCCATGCCACTGTTAATGCTTTACAGATTTACAGGTGAGTGTCTCCCTCACTGTTTTCCTCAGTTCTTTTGTCTTCACACCTAATCTATTTTGAGGTACCATCATTAACAATAGAAATATCCACTTTTTCAGCAGAACCCCACCAAACATGCACAAGGATGTGGTCTTATCTAATGATCCCAAAGAGATCAATTATTTTCAAATACTATAGGTTGGCAGGAATATCTTCTAGAATTTCCAGCCATGTGACATTTAGTGTATAATATATCAATAAAATATGAATAATCTAATCTTGTTTAAGATTGATGAGGCCAGTTTATTTTTGTATGTTTTTCCCTTTGTCTTTTCCAGGGTCTGTATATCCTTTCGGCATTGTTCTCTCAGCTCCTCATTGCCTAAGAGGTTCATAACTCCACCTTCCCACATACATAGGGACAAAAAATATAGGAAAGACTTATTTGGGAACAAGCAGCAGGGTCACACTGCCACTTAAAATTTTCCTTAAGAAAAATATCACTTCCTTTAAAAGATTAAGAAAGATGTTCTAGAAATACATTCTTCTCTTACCATTCAAATTCAATCTTTTATTTGAAGAATTAGCTAGTGAAATGAGAGAAGAAAAAAAATTAGAAGCATACATATTAGAAAGGAAGAAATAAAACTGTCTTTTTTTGGTAGATATCGTGATTGTCTACACAGAACATCCCAAGGAATCTATAAAAAGCTCTTTAGAACTAGCAACTGTATGCAAGATCATAAGATAAAAAAATCATATACTAGGGGCACCCGGGTGGCTCAGTGGGTTAAAGCCTCTGCCTTCGGCTCAGGTCATGATCTTGGGGTCCTGGGATCGAGTCCCACATTGGGCTCTCTGCTCAGCTGGAAGCCTGCTTCCCCCTCTTTCTCTGCCTGCCTCTCTGCCTATTTGTGATCTGTCTCTCTGTCAAATAAATAAATAAAATCTTTTAAAAATATCATATACTAAAGTTGATTTTATTTCTATATACTGACTCATTGTTAGTATTTGAATTATGTTTCACTTGAAAATTAAAATTTAAAAATACTATTAATAATAGTACCAAAACCCCCACAAATCACTGGATAGAACTCTAACCAGATATCTAGAGGGTTTTCATGGTTAAAAACTAAAAGACACTTATGGAGGAATTAAGATGTTAAAAATGGAGAGATAGACTATACACTGCAAATATAAATATTAAGACATTCAATGTAAAATTCTATCGGTATTTTTTTGTAAATCAACAAGTTAATTTTAAAACTCATTACAAGAGAAAGGAAGTAGAATAGTCAAAATAACTTGGAAAAGGAAAATAAAGTTGGAGGATTTGTACTAATAATTCTAAGTCTTGCTATAGAGCTATAGTAATCAAGATAGTGCCGAAGTGATGCAAATATAGGCACAGAGAACAATGTAACAGAAGAAGATGTCCAAAAATAGACACACACATAAATGGTCACATAATTTTGAGAAAATGAACAAAACTTGCCACACAACATGTAATAAATTTAGCATCAGTCAATTGATTGGTCATCATCAACTCTCATCCCTGCACATTTCTGGCCATCTCCTGGCCATTAATTATCATATGCGCTCCTTTTGAATAAACTTATACCAATCATCTTTCCTAAAATGATTAGCATTGCTAAGTCTTTCACATCAGTGACATATCATGCCATCCATTTCCAGCACTGCATCAGCTTCGTAGCACTGCCTGGCCTAAAAGAGCTATGCTTGTGACCTTACTGATTATTGAGCTGGATGAAGTACCATGAAAGCAAAATTACACAGCCAGAAATCTAATCAGGAAAGCACTTTTGCCAGAGTAGATAGGTGTTTCATCAAGCAATTTCCAAGCCTCCCTAATGTGGTAAAAAAGTGTTACTAATGTAGAACAAGCAAGACAAATAACAAAGAAGGACCAGTATTAAAACCTCATTAATACCGTGAAAGACTCAGCTGCTCAGACAGCTAAAACGATGATTAGCTCACGCTTCTCTACTTAAACTTCTTCACATTTCCTATGAACACAATGGTCAAGAGTTTCCTTTCTTACATTAAGTGGATCATTTGCATGAGTGTCCTTGGTCCAGAGAGACACAGAGCCCTGGGATCGCTAGCGGCAAGAAAGCTTGGTAATGGCAAAAATGTCAAATGTCCTGACATCTACCACCTGAGGATTTGACTGTGATTGTTCAGATTTCTAGAACTAATGCACCATACTCTTCAGTTCAATTACCTAAATGTATTTTAAGGATGTGCAATGTTCCTGGAGTATAATTTGATATTGACAGATCTTAGTTCTTGCCTCATCTTTGCTATTTAGCATCCATGTAAAATTAGGTGGGTGATTTTATCTCTCAGGTCTCAGTTCCCTTTTCTTTAACACAATTTAATGACTTGAATACTTTTGACACTTATTTATTATAAAAATTCATAAAGACAATAGATTCTATAAATAACCTACAGATATTTAATCATCTGAATGTTTTTAAAGATTTATTTATTTATTTATTTATTTATTTATTTATTTATTTATTTGACACAAAGAGAGAGATCACAAGTAGGCAGAGAGGCAAGCAGAGACAGAGCAGAGGGAACAGGCTCCCTGCAGAGTAGAGAGCCCGATGCGGGCCTTGATGCCAGGATCCTGAGATCATGACCTGAGCAGAGAGCAGAGGCTTTAACCCACTGAGCCACCCAGGCACCCTCATCTGAAATATTTTGTTGTTCCTAAAAGAGTTCCATGAGAGTTCTCAGGGAAGCCAAGTTGAGAAACAGAGGTAAGGACACAGGAATCAAGATGCTTTTTACTGTAATTGCACTGAAGAATGTAATACAACTCAGGGGCAAATAGACTTTTGATAGCTTCTCCAATGATTGAAAATTATCCACACATACACACAAAAAATTTACACACACACACACAAGAAGAATTGGGGCATCTGCTGCAGAGAGGCCCCAGTGGGTTCACTCCATGGGTCACTGGAGAAGGATTTCATGTTAAAAAAAAAATAGGAAGATACCAAAAGATAGATCCAAAATGGAGCTCTACCTCCTTTGTACATGTAATGGCCATTTCCTTCTCAGGTTTAATGATCAGATAAATAAGAATGGGAGGGCTAAAGGTAAAAACTTAGAAGCTTTCTTCTCAATACTTCCAAAAGATGCAAATTTCAATCTTTTTTCAACCAAGCTACAAATATAGGAAGAAAGAATAAAATTCCCTAAGTCCTGGCCAAGGCTGTAGGATTTTGACTATGATTTTCATTACACAAAAGTGACAAACTATGTCGGTAAACAGATAAAAACAACCCAAGTGTCCTTATTTTAGGACTTAGAATAGGATTTATTTTTTTTGAGGACAAAAACCCAAACTGAATGAAATTATAAACACAAGATATATTTTAAAAAGGCAATTTAAACTGTGTTTCTTTTTAAGAATCAGATGTCCTCATGAATTCAATGAGTAACTAGATCAGTCTTAAAAAAATGTTTTAGTCTCAGAATTAAAAGTAAGGGAATAGAGAAATATTACTAAAAAAAGGAGAAGTAAAGAAAGGAAGGAGAGATGGAAAGAGAGTGAGAAAAAGAGACAAATGAGGAAAGAGGCCAATTGATCTAGAGAAACAAGAAGCATTTTTTTCCATTTTATTTTGTTTCATTATTTCTTAAATTTTAATTCCAGTGTAGTTAATATACAGTTACATTAGTTTCAGGTGTACAATTTAGTGCTTCAGCAATTCCATACATTACTCAGTGCTCACCAAAATAAGTATAAAGTACAAATATCTAGGAAGTTAAGCGAGCCAAAAATAAAGGAATGAGATAGTTTCAAAACTAGCTACTGTTCAATATGGGACATATAGAAATGGATCCAATTGTCATGAGTGTTAGTGGGACCCAAAGTGATTTAATGGAAGAAAATAGGGAAGACTAAAAAAACAAATTGAGAACTTTCCCCTTGAAAACAAATCAGAAGCAGGAAGATACTGAAAGTTTGGCTCTCAAAGCTGTAACAAGGAGTTAATAGAAATCATTGAGAAGTCTGGAACAGAAATTTCTATTGTTACATAAAACCTTGAGAGCACTTCTCCGTAGAAAATATACAAATGGCTAACAGACACCTGAAAAAATGTTCAGCGTCACTAGCTATCAGGGAAATTCAAATCAAAACCACACTGAGATACCACCTTACACCAGTCAGAATGGCCAAAATTAACAAGACAGAAAACAACAAGTGTTGGAGAGGCTGCGGAGAAAGGGGAACCCTCTTACGCTGTTGGTGGGAATGTAAACTGGTGCAGCCACTTTGGAAAACAGTGTGGAGATTCCTTAAAAAATTAAAGATAGAGCTACCCTATGACCCTGCAATTGCACTACTGGGCATTTACCCCAAAGATACAGATGTAGTGAAAAGAAGGGCTATATGTACCCCAATGTTCATCGCAGCAATGGCCACAATCGCCAAACTGTAGAAAGAACCAAGGTGCCCATCAACAGATGAATGGATAAAGAAGATGTGGTACATATATACAATGGAATACTATGCCTCCATCAGAAAGGATGAATATCCAACTTTTGTAGCAACATGGACTGGACTGGAAGAGATTATGCTGAGTGAAATAAGCCAAGAAGAGAAAGTCAAGTATCACATGGTTTCACTTACTTGCGGTGCATGAG
>PITA01008496.1:0-84062 GCA_004023965.1 Spilogale gracilis | reverse complement strand
TTTTTTTTTTTTAAAGATTTTATTTATTTGACA
Organism: Spilogale gracilis; assembly: GCA_004023965.1. Taxonomy (NCBI): domain Eukaryota; kingdom Metazoa; phylum Chordata; class Mammalia; order Carnivora; family Mephitidae; genus Spilogale; species Spilogale gracilis. Next base: position 84,029 of record PITA01008496.1, on the reverse strand, counting down.
GGGAGAAACACAGCCAGAGAGGGAACACAAGCAGGGGGAGTGAGAGAGGGAGAAGCAGGCTTCCCGCCGAGCAGGAAGCCCGATGTGGGGCTCGATCCCGGGTCTCCGGGATCATGACCTGAGCCGAAGGCAGTGGCTTAACCAACTGAGCCACCCAGGCGCCGCCGTAGTGCACCTAATTCTTGACTAGTTCCTCTCCTAAATGCCTCTTTTCTTCAAACCCAGGTCCTAGTTTTCCCGCATTCCTGTTGTTCACACCTTCCTTATCTTTCATCCAAACAACTGCAACAGCCTCTTTATCTGGTCTCTGGGTAAGTGCTGGGTGCACTGTGGTCCTTACGAAACACCAAGGAGGCCATGCCACTCTCTTGTTTAAAAAGTTCTAACTGTTCTCCATCACTTACAGGCTAAAATCCAAAATCTTTAGCTTAACATGCACAAGGCTTTCAGAGTCTTCTCCCAGATGCTCTTTTCAGGCCTACCTCCTGCTTTTCCCAGCTGTATTCCTCCAAATGCAGCTTCCCTTGCCTTCTTATATCCTCTTCTTTCTACCTACAAAGTCCTACCTCCTTTTCTCTCTTTGATAAGTGGCTTCTCATATTTCAAGTTATGGCTTAAGTGTCTACTTCTTCAGGGACTCTTTCCCTGGAAGCCCTCAAGAACTGTGTCCCCTCATTCCTCCCATGCCCTAGCAGTTCCTTCACTCAGTCATGATTGCACCTGTCACAGTGGACGGTGGTTTCTCTACTAGACTGTCCACTCCTCACAAACTGTGGCTGCCTTCTTCCTCTATGTACCTCTCTCTCTAACAAAGGCTCAGTACGCTAGAACTCGGTAAGTGTCATTAAGTGTTCATATAATATTTGATTTCCTAACTGAGGTCTCTGATAGGCTCTGCAGGGACCCTGGAATTCTGTGATATCATATGGAAAGTTGTGTGTTTCGGGGGCATGTTCCTGGAAAGAAGATTCATTCTTGTCACCAGATTTTCAGGAGGGGCCTGGATTCACAAAAGTTAAGTACTGCTATTTAGGGAGAAGGTATAACTAGGAAGTTGTTTTTAGAACTGACTGAAACTCAGTCAGAGCCTACACTTTGCCCTGGGACTGGGGGGCTTGCTGCTGTTACTGCTGTTACTTGGTCCTGGGATGAGGACAGAGATGGAGGGAGTTGTGCAGCAGCTCTGGACCACAGCGGGGAACGGTCAGAAGATTGGATTCTCAAAGCCTCCCTGTATTTCCTCTCTCTTCTTTTAAAGATTTATTCATTTTAGAGAGAGAGAGCAAGAGCAGGAGGGGCAGAAGGAGAGGGAGAAAGAAACTCAAGCAAACTCCACACTGAGCACAGAGCCTGATGCGGGGCTCGATCTCACGACCCTGAGATCACAACCTGAGCTGAAACCAAGAGCTGGATGCTCAACCAACTGCACCACCCAGGTGGCCCCCTGTCTTTTTCTTTCATGCTCAGGATTTTGCTACGAGGGTGAATGCAAACTTAAAATCCAAACACGCACGCATGCGCGCGCGAACACACACACACACACACACACACACACACACACACACACACCCCTCCCTCTGCATGCACAGAAATACGCATGCACACACACAAACTCACAACCAGGCATACACAACCATGTTCGCCCCCACGCACACAGATAAAGCTGCACATGCAAACCGGCCACATACAAATGTGTGCTCCAGGTCACACGCAGCCTCACCCAGGCAAGCTAAGCACACACACAGAGACAGCCACGCATGTGAGAATCACCCGACCTGGCTCCTGCCCTCCCTCCTGCAGAGAGCGAGCGCTGCCCCTGGCATCAGGCCCGGGGAGACAGCCGAGCAGAGCCATCTGTCAGGCTGAGGTCCCTGCGCCGCCCATCCTGCCTGAGCTCAGACAGTCGGCACGCCGGGCACGCAGCCTCGCTCGCTGTTCTTTCGGGCTGAATCATGCTGAGTGAGCTGGCCTGGCCAGAGTTTATCGAATCGGAACAGAATTTTGACAAAACAGATGACTTGTGAGTTTGGCATTTGTGGGCCTGGAGGTGGAGACCTGTAGGGGGAGGAAGGAGGAGTGGAAGGAGGTGAGGAGAGAGGAAAATTGTTTCCTGATACACTGAGAGACAATGGAGAACTTTCTCGAGGCAGCCTGGCACCGGGACTTGGGCGCTGGAGGCAAAGTCAGAAAAAGTGATTCACACCCCAGCTCTGGCGTTCAATAGCCATGTGGTTTTGAACATGTTCATTTACCTCTTTGAGCCTTGGTTTTGCCTATAAAATTGACCTGATGAAATCATCAAACATACAGGGTTGATAACAGAATGTTATGGACATCAGTGAGATTAGCACAGTGCCCTGGCACACAGTGGAACTCAAGGGGGGCTGTTACAGTCAGAGAACACGTGAGTCTAAAAGGAACACATAGACCAGCAAGCCCAGGCTGCTGCCCTTGTAACTCACCTGTGCCCCCATCCCCACCAGGCGGCCAGAGTGGGCACCCGGCACGATCTCCAGTCTTCTTCTGAACACCAAATGCCTTGATCCACCTTGCCTTCTAGAAGTCTCTTGTGTGGCTTCCTACCGTTCTTCACACCCCCTGCTTGAATCGGAGAATCAACATTGTCCCTCTGATATGAGTCTTCACCTCTGCACACCTCCAGCTGTTCGGCCCATACAGCTCCCACCACCCCCATTATCTGATTTGGGTAATACTAATAAAAAGGAATAGGTGTCCTGGGGCGGCGCCTGGGTGGTGTGGTTGGTGGAATGTGTGACTCTTGATTTCAGCTCAGGCCATGATCTCATGGTTGTGAGATGGCGCTCCGAGTCTGCATGAGATTCTGTCTCTCCTTCTGCCCCTCCCACTCATGCTCTCTCGCTCTCTGAGATAACTAAATAATTTTTTAAAAATTTTTTGAAGATTTTATTCATTTATTTGACAGAGAGAAACACATCTAGAGAGGGAACACAAGCAGGGGGAGGGAGAAAGGGAGAAACAGGCTACCTGCCGAGCAGGGGGGCCTGATGCAGGGCTCGATCCCGGAACCCCAGGATCATGACCTGAGCCAAAGGCAGACGCTTAATGACTGAGCCACCCAGATGCCCCAAATAAATAAATCTTAAAAAAAAATAATAATAGTAGTCCCCAGAACCCATTTAGTGGTCACTGTGAGAGAAATTTGCAAAGCAAATCTAATTTAACCCTCACAGCAACTTTATGAAGTGAATACTATTATTATCCCCATTTTGCAGCTGAAGAAACTGAGGTACCAAAAGATTAGGTAACCTGCCCCATATAAGACATTGACTAAGTTACATATTACCTCCTGTACCGCTAAGAGACACTGGCAGCTAGACCATGTGGCCATGATGAGATGCTCTGATGCAGGGATGCTTGGAATAAGGGGGTGAGGTGTAGGAAAGTACATTACAGAAACAATGAAATATAGTAGTCATAGCTTAGCTGGGATGTGACCTCTGAAAGTCTGACTGCCCTCAAGGCCTGCAACCCGCTGTTGTGCCCTCAAGTCTACATTCATTGAGCACTCCATGGAACAGACATTGTGCTACACTCTTTTTAAAACCTTACTACTGGAGCCCTGGGTGGCTCAGTCAGTTAACATCTGCCTTCGGCTCAGGTTGTGATCCCAGGGTCCTGGGATCCAGTCCCGCATCAGGCTCAGCAGGGAGCCCGCTTCTCTCTCTGCCTGCTACTCCCCCTCCTGTGCTCTCTCTCTCTGATAAATAAATAAATAAAATCTTTAAAAAAAACCTTATTATTGAAGTTTAGTTGACATACACTGTTACATTAGTTTCAGACTTACGACACAGTGAAATGACAGTTCTGCGGGTTACTCAGTGCTCACCATGGTATGTTTAGTCACCGTCTGTCACCCCAACGTTACTACAATATTTTGACCATAACCTCTCTGCTGTACATTTCCCCTTCATGCCAGGCAGTATAGTACCTCATTCAGACCTCACCTCATTAACTATCCTATGACGGAAGCACTGTTCTTCACTTTGTTTTCTAGATCAGAAACAAACATTCTGAGAAGTTATGTAATTCGTTCAAGGTATCATCGTAACTCATGAATCTGAGATTCAAAACTGGGCCTGTCTGACTCCAGAGATCTTGCTCTTAACTATCATGTGCAAGTCAGATAACATCTCTCAGCCTAGATGGGGTTTCACTCCAAAGATCTCCTCAAGCTGACTCTGGGCTGAGCCATGGCTCTTGTCCTGGCAATTCCCAAGCCTAGAATTGGTCTTGCTGTGGATGGGTAGTAAGTGTCTGGGTGGGGCACTGTCCTGGACTCTAGAGGGATTCCTGGGCCATCTTTCTCTGGGTGGGATGGCCTTTCAGGGAGCGCTTCTTATTGGGCCTGTTATCCCATTGGTAACATGGAGAGAGTAATCCTACTCCTCGTAGCTGCCAAAGTTGGTATACACTTCTTTGAGATAATAGATAGAAGAAATATGAAGAGTTAGTCTATGGATCTAGTCCCCAAGCAAAGTTCCAGCCTTACTTCCCAAATGTTTCCACCAAACTAGGAAAAGCTCCAAAGGATCCTCACCTCCCTGTCTTTGTTCACACCCTTCCATGTATCTGAAAGGCCTTCCCATCTTCAGCTATCACAGTCCTACCTAACCATCACAGCCCAGTTCATAGGCTTCCTTCTAGGAAATATTCTTGCACAGCTGTACTTGAAGTGACCCATTTCTCCGACCTAATCTTTGACTATAACTTAGGACAGGCACCATTCAAAGCCTTGCCACATAATTATTAATGTATAGGACATTTCCTCTATGGAGGCCTTGTGTTGGTTTTTGCCTGCTCAACATCCTATCCTTCTTTTGGTAAAACCAACTTGATTTTCCTCTGGTGAACCACCTTCCCTCCCTCATAGTCTATATGATTTGGATAATATCGACCTCATTTCCCAAATCCAGAGGTAGAAATGTGCCTTAGGTCTCTTCAGTCAGAGTCACTGGGAATTGATTCAGAGAGGGGCAGGTGATTCAATAAAACCATTGAGAATTATCCCTGGAGCTTTGCTGGAAACACTGGAGTAAGAAACTCTATGTTTGCTATGATAGGATGTAAATTTGGAGTTGTGAAGGGTTTTTTCCCATGGAAGAATTCCTGAGGATGACCCCACCCAAGAGCAGATTATGGAGAGAAAGCTAATCTTTGTTGGGAGCCATTGGGTCTAGATTTAGTGATTCCTAAAGCAAGAAGTAATCTGGCTAGGACAAATAAATTCTACCCCATGCACATTTTTTTTTTCCTCTTAAGCTAGCTTGAGTCGGGTTTCTGTAATGTATAATTAAAATACACTCACATATCCCTGACTCATTTATGGACTTCAAGAGGACAAGGTCCGATCTTTTCAGCTTGACATCTCTTTGGGGCCCAGCCTACTCCTACTAGGATACAAGGTCCTCAAGATAGGGTGTTGATGATTGATGGATGGATGTTCAATTCCTTCAGTCTTCTTGAGCATCTACAATGAGCTAAGCATGAAGATCACAAGTGTTCCTTAGACATCATCCTCTTTTTTTAAAAAAAAAATATTTTATTTATTTATTTGACAGAGACAGAGAGAGATCACAAGTAGGCAGAGAGGCAGGCAGAGAGAGAAGAGGAAGCAGGCTCCCTGCTGAGCAGAGCTTCCTATTTGGGCCTTGATCCCAGGACCCTGAGATCATGACCTGAGCCGAACGCAGAGGCTTAATCCACTGAGCCACCCAGGCACCCAAGACATCATCCTCTTAAAGGAGTTAGGCGCTTAGTAAAAGAAGAGCTATGAAATCAAACACGTATACTATAACTCAAGCTATAATAAAAATCTGAACAAGTTTTTGTGGGATCCCAGAAGGTGGGAGGTGTGGGGAGATAGGATCTGGGACAGCTTCTCAGAGGAGGTGACATCAGAGTAAAAGTCTTAGGAGTTCCTAAACAGAGACATGGAGGTGGGAAGAAGGTCTTCTGGGCATAGGGTGTTTCAGGTGGTGAGAAAAGGATCATATAGATTTACAAAATTCATAAGAGTAACCCCATCTCCTCTCCCTCTGGTTTCTCCCCATACTCTTCTCTCTTTTTATTTCTCTGCCTCCTGTATTGATCGAGAAATCATAGAGATTGAGAGCATAGTCTATGAGTTCTGAAAGATTTTGGTTCTCTCACTTATTACTCATTTGACCTTGGGCAAAGTCATTCACATCTTACAAATAAGGACAGTAATTTTATTTGCCTCATAAGACTCTGAGACATTGAGAACAGTAAGAGAAATCACAAATTTAAAGAATGGGCCTGGCACAAGGTCATGCTCAAGAAATGCTAGCTGCTGTTATTTTTATCGTCCCAGTCAAGAACCTTAAATCCCCAAGAAACAGAAAACCTATCTCACCCTGGTACAAACAGTAGGGAGATTCTTCATCTCCTATAATGGGAGTCTTAAAGTGGAGTGGGCTCCAGGCACGGAATAATCAGGGCTCTCACTCCCTTTCTCTGCAGTCCTCCCAGCTCTGCCCTCTTCTTTGTATTGGCTGTGTCTGTAGGCTGTCTCTCCTCATTGTCTAGAGCTGGCTCAGCCACATGTCCTAAGCAACGGTGACAACACGCTTCCTTGTTCACATCCATCACGACAGAAAACAAACCAACCAACTCTCGCCCAGACAGAAATAGAAATCCCTTCTTTAAATCTGTTTAGGCCAGTTTAGGTTCCGTGCCTGCTCCTGGACCAATGACAGGGACCGGGGGATTCACTGCATTAGGTAGTTTAAGCCAGGCTTCCCAAACTGGTCGATCCCTGGGAAGTGAGGTTGGCTTTCAAGGAATGCTTCGATGAATGGGATCTATCTCTTGAGTTAGAGGTGGAATCCAACTTTCTTCTGGTCACATGGCTGTATCACAGCCAGAACGGAAGGGTCCTGTTAGGGACAGGGAGAGGACTCTCCCTCTGGCTGGAGATGTAGTAGCACCCCCTGTGACGATAGCTATTAAATTTTTTTAGGTTGGTTCACATAGATCTCTTCAGGCCTTGGCTCAAATGGCCCCTTACTGGGGAGGTTGTCCTTGACCATGAGTCCAGTCACATAAAATAACACACACACTCTTCTCCCTCTCCTGCTCTCCTCTCCTCTGTATTCCCTGCCTCCCTCACCCTGCGTTAGTTTGACCTACATCACTTATCACCACCTGATACATCATGCACTTTTGGCTTGATGTGTTTATTGTGTCTCCCCCTCTAGAAAACAAATTCTAGGAGGGTTTGGCTTGTTCAATGCTGTGCTCCTAGTACCTAGAGGGGTCCTGGTTCATGGTAGACACACAGCAACAGTGTGTTGAATGAATATATAAATGATATGGGCAGACCAGCCTCCTCTTATCTTCCTCAGAGGTTGCCACCTGTTATGGGGTCTGGGAATGGTCACAGTTTCTGCAGATCCCCTTTTCTTCTTCCCCTGTTCTTTCTCCGTCTATACCCGCCCACCCTCATCTGTCTCCCTGTCCTCCTAACGTCCAACGGCAGAGCAACTGGTATTTGTCATTTTGCTTTATTTCTATGTAGGATTGATTCCACAGCTTTTCCTTTTCTCTCTTCATGCTAACGATTCCCTCTTCTTCCTTACAGGCACAATATTAAGGACATTGGGTGCAAATAAAATTAGAAAACCTCAGTGGCTCTTCCATTTTGCAAAAATTAAAAACATGGCCTCTTACTTTTTTTGAGAACTACATTTACGTTTTTAGACGTGTATAAGAAATTCGTTTAGATTTCCCGTAGGTTCTTCGGAGTCTATCCTTCCATGGCTTCTTAAATTTTTACCCACTTTGAAGTCTCCTTTGGTATGAATGTTTTAAAATTTTCAAGGGAAAAGAAATCTTTGTTTTCCCCCATAACATCCTCGCCCTAACACCCCTCCGCCTCTAATGAAGGACATGTAATAGGACACTCTTTTCCTGGAGGATATTTTCTGATTCTGGGGCTGGACAAAAGAATAATGATAAAAGTAACAACAAATAACTATGTATTTGCTCAGGAATACACAATGAACCATGCCAACTGTTCCTGATTATGAAATTCATATGTTTTTTTTTTTTTAAAGATTTTTTATTTATTTGACAGCGAGAAACACAGTGAGAGAGGGAACACAAGCAGGGGGAGGGAGAGAGGGAGAAGCAGGCTTCCCGCCGAGCAGGGAGCCCGATGTGGGGCTCGATCCCAGGTCTCCGGGATCATGACCTGAGCCGAAGGCAGTGGCTCAACCAACTGAGCCACCCAGGCGTCCCTGAAATTCATATGTTTATATATGCTCATAAAATATTACCTGTTTAAAGTAAAAAGTGAAAGTTTCTCCCTCCTCTCTAATCTTACTCCCTGAGGTAACTACTGTTGATGAATTATGATATGTTCTCCAGAATGTTTTCTTCGCATGCATGGCTTGTCCCCCAGAATTTGAGTTCCCCCTCTGATACAAGCTGTTGTCGGGAAGCCATCCGGTCAGTCACTCCATCTTCTAGCCATCCTTGTTTCTAAGTGTGGCCCTAGGTATAGTTTTTGCCAGGGGAACGTGAGCAGAAATGTGGTATCATTTCTGGGCTGAAGCTTTCCTGAATGAGTGTGAGTTTCCCACACCCTGTTCTCCATCTGCCTGTCAAAGCCGGTGGGGGGGGAGTGGTAGGGCCACCAAGTGAAGGGACACTAGGTCTTTGAATCACTGAAGGGAGAAAGGCCACCTGCCAAACAGCCTTGAACTTCTGGAAGTGGGAATCGAGTCAACTTCTGTTTGAGTCTTTCCACCTGTGGGGGCTTATTGCAGCAGCTGGCAGTCCCATCAGTAAGAGAACCGAGACAAACACGGGATAGTTTGTGTTACATTATGTTCACCTGGGCAAGTAAAAAACAACCAAACCGAAAGCAACAATGGGAGCCCATGGTACAGCATGAGACTCTGACTTTCACAGCTGAAAGAGGTCATCCAAAACACACGGCCAAGATGTGGAAAAGCCAGAGCTAGAATCTAGGCACGATGGCCCCAAAGCCTGTGTTCTTTCCAGTGCCCTCAAGCTAGCTATGAACTGGCCTGAGCCCTGCCGCTAACGTGGAAGAAGGTATTATCAGTGAGGCTTCTTTGATGACTCAAAACAGCTGCATTCCCCTCCCAGGCGACGGGTGGGTAACCCAGGTAAGCTCTGCCCACCCGGGAGCCTGTGGCTTCCTGCCTGCCTCAGTTCAAGGGTTTCTCCGAGAAGGAGCCTTCAAAATGATCCTAGTTCTCAGAAGACACAGTTTGATGCGACAAGCACAGGCTGCAAAGACTGCCCAGGGGACTGGGGTCTGAGGGCGTGGTAAACAGCAGCGGAGGTTAGGGGAGCTAGAGCAGAAAGCCTCCCGCTCCGGTCCAGCTTGAACAACTCCCCCACCCCCACCAGGCACTCAGAGCTTGCGATTAGCTAGCTTATGTCCCCAGAGGGGGCTCCTTCCTCCAGGTCACAAACACCCCCAGAAGGTGACTGCAGAAGGGCCAGATGGCCTCAGGTCTCATAGGCTTCCAGGAAACTCAACAGTTTTAAGAAGCGCCTATTTCCTGCTTCACATCCAGAGCCTGGGTGGGGAAATTCAGGGAGGCCCGTGCTCCCTGTGCCCCCAACCCCAGCACCTTACCCCAGGAAAGACCTCTGTGTGCACAGCTGCTCACAGAAGTGACATGAGTGGCAGGATGGGGTGGGGAGGGAGGCCCCTCCGCCTCTTTGACTCTGGGATCCTCCCACTCCTCTGGGGCACCATCCACGCCCCAGGAGCTAACGACGGGTCCAGAGATGAACCAACGCAACTGATAACTCAAAGGTATTTTCATGGTGGCTGTGAAATTTAATAAATCTATGTTTCCCAGTGTAGGAGCCACATAGCTTTGGTGGGACACAAAATGAGTTTAAGGTTTCCATGTAAATACAGGCACTAAATAATATTTAATTATTTCCCTTTTTACTCCTTTTGACTACATCAGAAATGTCTTTGTTAAGTGCAATCCATCTTTAACACCTCTTTAATACCAGTAAAACTCTGAAGGAAAAAAGAGAGAGGTGGGGAGAGGAAGCACAAATAAATAATGTTAGAAATAAAAACAGGGTCATGACAATGGGTACAACAGATTCAAAAAACACCAGCAAGAAATATTTTCTAACATAATGGGAGTGTTTTCAAAAAAATATCCTTTACAAAAGGAACACCACTGTATGCATCTAGAAACAAATCTAACAAAAGGTGTGTGCCTGGTCTTTATCAAGAAAATTGTAAAACTTTCATGAAAGTATAAAACAAAACCTGAACAAATGAAGAGATAGAGCATAGATAGGAAGAAGCCTCCATAGTATAAAGGTGTCAATCCTTCCCAATTATTCTAGAAATTTATGTAATCCCAGTGTGTATGTGTGTGTCTGTGTGTCTGTGTGCGTGAAATTTTTCTAGCTGATTCTACAGCGTTGTTGGAAAAGCAAAAGGGGCTGACATTATACATAAGGTGCTCAAAAAAGGCCTTTATTTATTTCTTAAGATTTTATTTATTTATTTGACAGAGAGACAGCGAGAGAGGGAACACAAGAACTTTCTGAGAGATCATCTTGAGGAGTGAGGCATTCTGGGCAGGTGGAGGCAAGGTTCTGAGGCAGCAGGTGGCCTGGAATATTCGAAGAAATGAGGGGGTCTATGTGGCTGCAGCGGACTAGCTAAGTGGCAGAAATGAGGCCAGAGAAGTATCCAGGGGCGAGATTATGTGGGCCTTGTAGGCTGTGGTTAAGAGCTTTGGAATTAACTGTAAGAGGGGAAGCCAGGAGTTTTTGGAGAAAGGAGTGACCCAGTCTGATTAAACATTTTTCACATTTTGAGTGGGTTGGGAATATTAAGTAAACATGTTTTCAGATGGTATGGAAGTGCAGTAAAAACTGTGAAGGGGGCACAAGAGAGATTTTGGAAATTCTGCTTTAGTTATTCCGTAAGTCACAAACTTCGTCTTTCTAATTCTGCTCAATCTGAATGGAATGGGGAAAAAAAATCTAAGTTCTTAGAGCCAATGCTCACAAACATGCCTTAAGGCTGGGCCAGGCTCAACCCTTTTTTTTTTTTTTTTAAGATTTTATTTATTTATTTGACAGAGAGAGATCACAGGTAGGCAGAGAGGCAGGCAGAGAGAGAGGGGTAAGCAGGCTCCCTGCTGAGCAGAGAACCCAATGCTGGCCTCGATCCCCGGGCCCTGAGATCATGACCTGAGCCGAAGGCAGAGGCTTTAACCCACTGAGCCACCCAGGCACCCCAGACCCAACTCTTTTTCCTGCTCCTTTCGCTCCGGGCTGATGCCTCAGGGGCTGCCCCCCTGTGGTTGGGCCCCCAGTGACAGCCTCCCAGGGACCAGGTCCAAAAAGCAGTAACTCTGTCCTTCCCTTGAAAACATCACTGACTTCTAGACTAACGAGGCTTAAAGAAGGCTAAGGGTGAAAGGGACTCCAGAGAGAGAAATAAGAATGATAAATTACAAATCAAGTAGCATGTCCATAAGGGAACTCATTAACTTCTTCAAAAAACAAGCAACAGTCCCTTCTCTGGCCTTCCCTAGCCCAGTAAAGAGCAGTACCATTACCCATTCAGTCAGTCAACAAATATTAACGAAGCACGTGTGGTCGGCGCTGGATTCACTGTGATGAGCAAAACTGGCATAGTTTCTGTCCCCAGGGAGTTTAGGGTCTAATGTGGGAGGAAAGACAATAAAAAATAGTTATTACAAAGCGTTCAGTGCTGTGAAGGAAACAAACAGGATGATTTGGGAGAGGAAAGGTACTAGAGGCAGCAGGCGGACCGAGTGTGGCCCACTGCCTTTACTTTGTCAATAAAATTTTATTGAAACTGCACCAAGGTCATTTGTTTACACTCTTGCTTTCACGCTACAATGGCGGGCTTGAGGCGCTCCAGGAAAGACCACGTGGCTTTCAAAGTCTAAAATGTTTATTACCTGGCTCTTTACAGAGAAACTTCACCCACGTCTGTGCTAGAGAAATGTGATAGAAATGGTTGGTATCTGTGCTGTCCAATATGGGCAGCCACTAACCACGGAGCACTTGACATGTGGCTAGTAAGTGAGAAACTTAAATTTTACCTGAGCTGCTCAATTTGTCTATCCCCACCCTCAACTCCACCCTTGAACTCACAGTCCTGAGATCAGGAGTCACATGCTCTCCCCAGCCAGCCAGGCGCCACACGCCTTTTTTCTTTATTCAATTTTAACTATCGGAAATTTACATTTAAACAGCCACATGTGGCTAGTGGCTACTATGTTGGACAGCATAGTTCTATACAATGACTCAGATCAGAAATATAAAGCTCTTTCTTTGCATCCTCATTTCTTCCTCACACTTATCCTATCTCTTCAAGACCCAATAAGGCAACAAAACCTAAGATCGCAAGGTATGTTCACCATAATTGCCGTTGTATACACATGTGTACAGGGACACGCAGAAGTATATTGTTAATACTTGAAAGCTGTTCCCATTGTTATTACTTGATTAAATAGGGAAGCATGGTGGGTGATTTCATTTTGCTCTTTCAACATTGTCACTAGTACTATTGAATCATTATATTTCTTAAAAATCTGAGATGAGTCTGTGCTTGGTTCCTTGGGTTGTCAGGAACGAAGAATCGTTCCATTTATCTCAAGTAATGTGTCTAATGTGTGTGTGAGAGAGAAATGAAAAGGGAGACAAGCTTCTCGTTGAATCTAAGGAGAGGACCCCTATGGTAGTGTGGCTGGGCCCTAAAGTCTAGACGGTTGCTCTGGATGGCGACAGGTTCAAGGGACCTTAACGGGAGGGTTTCCTTAGGTCTTCACAGCCCTGGGCTATGAACGGGACTCCGTTCCTCTACTAATCTGCACATCTCCATTTTCTCAATACTGTCTCCACTCATGGTTTCTGGATCATCCTAATTCCTGTTTCCTTAAAACTTTTTTCTGCTCTTCAGCCTTGCCCTTGAATGTCTATTCCTGCTCCGAATGTCTCATTCTCTTAGCATGTTTCTGTTTACATTTCCAGATGAAGAAATAGACGTTATCCCAGCTCCCCTTTTTGTGCCATTCGATGTTGTAGGCCACCGGCTGGCCTGTAGACGTTTTCCTCTCTGTTCAAGCTTTCTGTTTCCACCTGTCCCACCTCCAAAGGGAGGTAGGATTGCATGGTTAAAGCAGGGCTACCCTGGGCTGCTGGGACCTTGGATATATGATGAGTACCAACTATGGTGCCTGCACTACTAGCTGGGACCATCTCTGGGTACCTGAATCTGGGATACTGTGATTCTTCCATGAGGCTTTAACTCCTGAAGGGCTACGTCTGTGAACTGAACTGACTGTCTTTATGCCCAGAAGTTCCCAGATGGCTGCTTGCTTGGCACAGAGCCCCAACCCTTCCCCCCAGCTCAGACTTCCCTGTCTCTTCCCCTAGTTAGAAATGCTCCAGCAAGGGAGGGAAGGCCAGGGCTTCCCAAGTGGGGGTCTCAGAGCCACAGAGCAACACTGCTGTCCCCTGGGAGGAGCCCTGCTGCAGAGACTGCTGCAGAGTTTCGGATTTTCTGCTTTGGGCCTTAGTAATTCAGGGATGATGCGGTCAGAGCCTGGAGGGATAAGTTAGCAATTTCACCCCTAGCAGCGTTGGCTTCGACTCCGAAGCTTGGGCCACCTCTGACTCAGAGCTGAGTTAAGGAATTAAATCCGCTGCCTCCCAAATTTGGCATGGACGGCAATGGGCGGTGGCGGCGCACGCCCTGGGAATCTCCTAGGCAGACGGAATGGGCTTCATCAGGCCATATGGGGGTGGGGGTGGGGGGCCTGGAAGTTTTCCATTCCCAGCACGCCTTCCCCAGCTGTTCTGAGTGCCTAAAATAAGCCAGCAGACGCTTTCCTTTACCTTTGGAAGCTTTGGTCCCAATTAAGATGCAACCCCCTCCACAGCTCAAGAGTGTCCTCAAACTTGACCTCAGTCCCATGGGCTTTATCACAGACTGAGTTTCACTTCCTGTCCTCTTATCCGGTTCGGAGAGGGGGAAGGCAGGAGCCTGAGGGTGTCCGTGTCTCTGTGGGTGTTGGAAGTAGATTTGGGAGGTGGAATTGGAAGAAGAATGGCGTTCACAGTTGGGGCTCGGGCCCCACAGAATGCAGACCGTACTCAGAGCTGGAGCTCCAGTGGGGACCCGCGTCGAATCTGCCTGTGCCACAAACTCTGTTACACCCGTTCCTTAATCTCTCTGGGCCTCAGTTTCCCCACCTGTAAAACGAAGAGGTTCAGAATCTCTGGAGCTCAAACAAATGCCTTCTGGAGGAGAGCCAGTGAGAGGAGGAAATTTCCACTGGAAATCTTTCCTGCTAGGCTTTGAAATCGTTAAGGGCAGCAGCCAGGGCTCATGTGCAGGAAGTTAGAGCATGGAGAAGGTCACTCAGTTAAGCTTACGCCGCTCCAGCTTCCAACCCGAATTCTAGCCTCTGGCACTCTCACCTCCAGTCCAATGGCAAAATGTGTCCCTTTTTCAAGACACTTCACTGCTGTCAATAACTGTACAAATCTACGATGCCTGCTCTGAGAAGGGGATTCTGGGGGCGTGCAAAGCACTCACTGCACATTTCTTGAGCAGTCTTCCCGTGCCACCGCATGTGCTGTGAGGGGTCCAGTGGAGGCTTGGGAGGCACGGGGTTCCGTAAGGACAGCTCCATAGAGCACAGGTGTGCAAACTGCTGTGCCCCGTCCTGGGGAGGGGGGTGTTGAATGACTCAGTGGGTCTGGGTCTAGGGTGCACCCTGACACATTTAGGGTAACGCTGATGCCACTTAACTGGGGGCTACACATTGAGAACCCCTGCTGTAGAGTATTAGAGAAGAAAGGAGTCTCAGAGGGACCCTGTCCCAGCCCCCAACTCCCCTTTCTCACAGACGAGGAAAGTGAGTCGTCCACATGGTGGGGCTGTGATTTCGTGGGCGTCCCGTCCTCCTTCTGCTCCATCACCTTGTGGGTCCCTGGATCCTGATATTGATAGAGAAGCCAGCACCCTCCTCAGCCTTCCTGAGGTCTTTGAGGAGAGGTGAGGACCAAGCACTTCCCAAGACCAGAGAGGCTCCCTCATGCCTATCAGGTAATTGTGTGATCAGTCAATATCTGTTCAGCCAGTGTATTTGGATGGGGTGGGTGGGCACAATAGAACTGACTGGAAGGCTGGCTTTATCAGCGGCTACATATCAGTGTAGACCATTCAGCCTCAGCACGGCCTTGCATGGGCTGGCCGTCCCTACCTCCCCCATCTCATCTCACACCACTTCCCCTGAACTCTATACTTTTGAGCTTTGTTTTTATTTGTGTGACTGAATAGTGCCTGTCTCTTCCATCAGATGGGAAGGCCTATGAAGGCAGGGACAGTGACTGTTTTGTTCACCAATGTAGCCCTAGCACTCAGCAATGTGTCTATGACATCATATACACTCAGTAAATATTGTGAAAAGAAAAGAGGGGCAAGGGTTGCCTACTTGGCGGCAGGCCCTTGCTAAGTCCTCGCAAATCCTCATCGAGTAAATGTTAGAGTAAAGGCTAAGCTGCTATCACAAAGGTCCCAAATATATAATTGAAAGAAAATAGAAGTTTATTTCTCAGGGCGCCTGGGTGGCTCAGTTGGTTAAGCGTCCGACTCTTGGTTTCAGCTCTGGTCGTGATCTCAGGGTTGTGAGATTGAGCCCCACCTCAGGCTCTATGCTGAACACGGCGCCTGCGTGGGATCATCTCTCTCCCTCTGCCCACCTCCCTTCACCATCACTTGCATGCTCTCTCTCTCAACAAATAAAATCTTAATAATAAGTGATAGGTGCACCTGAGTGGCTCAGTCAGTTGAGTGTCGACTCTTGATTTCACCTGGGGTCAAGGTCTCGGGGTCTTGGGATCAAGCCCTGTGTCAGGCTCCCTGCTTGGCTTGGAGTCTGCTTGGGATTCCCTTTCTGCCCCTCCCCTTGCTTGCATGCTCCCCAAATAAATAAATAAATAAATAAAATCCTAAAAAAAAAAGGAAGGAAGGGGAAGAGGACAGGAAAGGACAGGAGAATAGAAGAGAGGAGGGCAGAGCAGAGGAAGGAAAAAAGGCAGAAAGGAAGGGAAAAAGCAAGAAAAGAGAGGGAAGGAAGAAGAGAGGGCGAATTCTTCCTATTCTTATGCTTTGGCCTTCTCTCCACATGGCCACGCTGAGGCTTCTGCTGTCTGGTCCCCGAGGTTGCTGCCCACGGTCCCAGCTCCCCTCTGCTGGCAACTAGTGTTGATGGTGTTTCGCTTTTCACACAAGGCACTGCTCTCGTCTTGGTATCTCTGGCCCACGTGAGAGACAAGACCATCCTTTCAGTACCCCATACGCCAGCATGGACCAGCGCGTGAGGTTTAAAGAAAAGTGATGATACCAGCAGAGTGAAAGGGAAGGCTAGAACAAAGACCGTAACTTCCTACGATGGCCCAGGCTCGGATCCTTTCTCAGGATCCCCTGTGGTCCTTCCTCATCCCACCATGTTGCAGGCCCGGCCTCATTGTGAGGAGTCGCTGTTCATCACGAATGTCCCCATTTCAGAGACTGAGCCAAACTGGCCCAGGGCCCCACAGAGAGAAGGAATTTTTTCCCTTAGCCTGGTCTGTGGATTGGCTGACCAGAAATTATTTGCAGCCAAAGGACTAAACTCTTGTTGGGATGATTAACAGTGGTAATATCCATCCCCTTCTGGAAGTCTCCTCTGCATGCCCACAAGGGGGTATTTTGGCTTTATGGTCCTCCAAACACAATCACAAGAATCTGACTTGAATGCATTTCCAATGTCTTGTCAGTGGGCTTTAGAAATCAAATTAGTGTGCGTAAGCTGGGATATCAATTGCCAACCAGGGGAAATACACCAAAGCTAAGTTCAGCTTCCGCTGGTCTCCCTTCAAGGGCTCAGAAATCCTGGGGTCTAGCCTTTCCCAGAATCAGCTTATTACGTAAAGAACAACAACAACCAGCACCAGGCCTTGGGTACAATATGAGAAGTACAACATGGCGCTGAGGGCCCGGGATGAGCTTGCTATGGCTCCTGCACACTACAATGGCTGTGAGAAAGAATGGATTGTGTAACTGTCCTTGTTCGGCAAGAGGACATTTTGTCCACATCTACAAACTCATAATTCTAGGAAAATGTCACCACAGATTCTGCTAGAAAGGATTGTGAGCAAGAACATAAACAGCGTCTCCCAGGGCAGGGTAGCAAGCGCATCAAGGGAAACACAGGCTGTGCCCAAGGTGCTGAATCCAGGACTCCGTGGGGAGGTGGGTCACCAGAAAGGGACAGGAGAATTGCGTGTGGGGAGGAGTCCGCACCAGAAGGGACTGGTGAGGGCAGCCTGGTGTCAGAGACCGTCGTCTGGCCCAGGCTAGCATATGTGAATTACAGTGCGCTGCAGAGTTCCAGGCTGTGGGAACTCATAGGGACGCTTGGTTACCTCCAACTTCCTTTTTTAATTTCTTTTTTCTTATCTATCTATCTATCTATCTATCTATCTATCTATTTATTTGACAGAGAGAAACACAGCAAGAGAGGGAACACAAGCAGGTGGAGTGGGAGAAGGAGAGGTAGGCTCCGTGCTGAGCAGAGAGCCCCATGTGAGACTCGATTCCAGGACCCTGAGATCATGACCTGAGCTGAAATCAAGAGTCAAATGCTCAAATGAGTGAGCCGCCCAGGAGCCCCCGCTAAACCTTATTTTTCTTAAAGATTTATTTATTTATTTGAGAGAGAGGGTCTTAAGCAGACTCTGTGCTGAGCCCGGTGCCCTGTGCTGGGCTTGATCTCACAACCCGGAAATCACGACCTGAGCCAAAACCAAGAGTCAGCAGCTCAACCGAAGTGCTTCCCTCTAAACTCATTTTAAGGCAAATTTCAGTTGGAAGTTCATTCACTTGCAACTGAAAGTGTATACTGCAAAAAAATATAGTGGAATCCAACAATTTATTAGGTGCAGGGCTTAACACATCTATCACATCTCTACTTCCACAGGGCTTACCTTAGAGGGGAGGAGGGCTAGACATCAGACAACTGATTTCACAATGATTTAATCATAATAGTATAAATTGCTGCAAAGGAGAACGTGCAAAGAGAAGATCTGATCCTGTCTGCACACTCGTGTCTCAATCTCTCTCTCAACTAGACTTTTTTTTTTTTCCTTCACTGTGCTTCCTGTAAGAAGGTAGTTTGCACTCAGTTCTAAGTTTTGCTTCTTGGTAAGCGCTTGTAGCATTCATTTGACGATTAAAGGGATTTCCATCAACTTTCAATATAAGTTGAAAGTTGTCAGCTTCCGTGAAACTGGTGGAGCCTAAATTAGTATTCCTTCTTGGATGCAAGGAGTCCACCTGTGGTCTGTCTAGGATGAGCAAGTCCCATTTCACTAACCCGCCATCCAGGAAGATTGCCAAAGAAATCCTGAAAAATGAGATAACTAGAGGGCTTGGAACCGCGCTTGGGGGTCCGTCACAGTGGGGCAAGTCCTGAGTAAATTATAAATAAGTGTTACATTAGTCATCAATTGGTGGGCTTTTGGTTACAAGATAGCATCATCAAGATCCTTTTCTTCTTTACTCAGAAATCAGCCCACACAAACAATGAGACCAATAAAAACAGAAAGTCCAAAAAAAAAAAAAAGCCCCCCAAACCAAAAACAAAAAAAGGGGCCCCTGGGGGGCTCAGTCGGTTAAACATGCAATTCTTGGCTTTGGCTTGGGTCATGGTCCACACTGGGTGAAGCCTGCCTAAGACTTTGTGTCTCCCTCTCTCTGCATCCCTCCCCCCACTTCTTTCTCTAAAACAGAACAACAAACAAAACAGAAAGTCCGTCTTTGTTGACACAATGTGAACTAGAGAAAGCAGCTGAGGAAATGGTCTTAAGGAAGTGGAGGAAGGTAAAGCGGCTGCAGGAGGTCCCCGGGGCGGCCTCAGCCCACCGACCGCAGCCACAGCTCAACTTTACCTGGGCTGAGAGCACTGTACGCATGTGCCTTGCATCTTTTCTCTTTTTGCTCTGGAGCCCCTCTGGTACGGTGGAAGCTGCTTGGCTCGGGTACACGTGGAGGGGTATTGGGGGGGCAGCACCCCACCAAAAGGGAAGCAACAGTAGAGAAGAGCTCCAGCACCCAGCATTCAGACAGACAATTCAGGGAGGCATGCTGGACCCTTGCCCGCCTGCATGGTCCACAGTGACAGTCTCAATCATGCACCCTTCTAGGGCTTTTCCTTCTTCTCTTGATTTTTCTGTTTCCTTGTTCCTGCTGCCTGGGACAATGTCCTAGATAAACTCCCCGCACCCTAGTCTGGTCTCAGGCTCTACTTTTGGGAGGAACTAAGCTAAGGCAAAAGGTATTTGTCCGGGTGCCTGGTTGGCTCAGTGGGTTGAGGTTTCACCTCAGGGCATGATCTCAGGGTCCTGGGCTCTCTGTTCAGCTGGGAGCCTGCTTCCTCTGCTCTCTCTGCCTGCCTCTCTGCCTACTTGTGATCTCTCTCTTTCTGTCAAATAAATAAATTGTCAAGGGGGACACTGACAAGAAGCAAATCAGTCTTCCCTGCAGTACCAGAGAAAGGACCCTCAGGAAGGCTCTGGAAGGCAGGGACGAGATCCACCAAGGAAGAAGTCAACTCTCTGCCTATGGAGAAGCTATAGGGAAGCCTTTATCAGTAATGCCTGCCCGTAGACAGATTCTAATCAGTATTTAGAGACCACATCCTCCTCCACTGCCAGAAAAATATTAATTTTTAAAAAGATTGATTTTAGAGAGAGGGAGGGAGACAGAACACATGCCTGTGTGCGTGAACAGGAGAGGAGCAGAGGGAAAGAATCAAGCAGACCCCCATGGAGCACAGAGCTCGACATGGGGCTTGATCCCATGAACCTGAGATCACTACCTGAGCCAAAACCAAGAGTCAGATGGCAACCAACGGAGTCACACAGGCACCCCAGATTATTAAGTACTTTTCTTTTTAAGATTTTATCTATTTCTTTGACAGAGAGCGAATGAGAGAGACAGAGAATAAGCACAAGCAAGAGGAAGGGTAGGCAGGGGAGAAGCAGACTCCCGGCTGAGCAGGGAGCTTGATGCGAGACTGGATCCCGGGACTCCAGGATCATGACCTGAGCCAAAGGCAGATGCTTAACCGACTGAACCACCCAGGTGCCCCTGAGAATATTAAGTTTTAAAAACAATCTCAAACCTACAGAAACGTTGCAAGTCTAATATCTACAGAGGTATTTTGAACACTGGTGAGTTTTAACATATGTGGAATAGCCTCTCATCCCCAAACTACTTGAGAATAAGACATAGACAGGATGGTCCATCACTACTGAGCCCTTTAGTGTTTATTTCCTAAAAACAAAGATATTCTCCTACTTAACCACAGGATGGCCATCAAAATCAGGAACCCAGCACTGACAAATGACGGTCATCTGATATTCAGACCCTTTCTGAGTTTCACCAATTGTCCCAGTGAGATCTTTTGCAGAAAAGCAGGTCAGTTCAGAA
Organism: Spilogale gracilis; assembly: GCA_004023965.1. Classification (NCBI taxonomy): domain Eukaryota; kingdom Metazoa; phylum Chordata; class Mammalia; order Carnivora; family Mephitidae; genus Spilogale; species Spilogale gracilis. The sequence continues at coordinate 63,427 of PITA01008496.1, read as the reverse complement.
TCATGGGTTGCCTTTGATTGTTGGGGCTTTTTATTCTCCTTTAATCTGACACAGTTCTTCAGTCTTTCCTTGACATTCATGACCTGGACACATTTGAATATTTTCATCTAGTTATTCTGTAGTTGGTCCTTCAATTTGCCTGAGATTTGGGTGATCCATCTTTGGGAGATATATCCCAGGACTGCAGTGGTGTTCTCACTTTATTCTAGCAGGTACGTGGTTTTAATTTGTCCTGCCACTAATGATGTTCACTGTGGTCACTTGGTTAAGGCGGTACCTTCCAGGCTTTTCCACTGAAAAATCACTCTTTCCTTTTGTACCTAGTAAATATTGTCTTTTTATTGTGGTTTAAAAAAAAAGCTTGACATAAAATTTACTACCTTAACTATTTTTTAAAAGATTTTATTTATTTGAGAGAGAGAGCACGAGAGCGAGAGCGCAAGCCGGGGTGGAGCGGGGGGAAGCAGAGCGAGACGAGGGAGAGGGAGAAGCAGTCCAACACAGGACTCAATCCCAGGACCTTGAGATCACACCAGAACTGAAGGCAGACACTTAACCAACTGAGCCACCCAAGCGCCCCTGTCTTAACCATTTTTAAGGGTGCAATACAGTAAAGTTAACTTTTTGCAAATTGTGCAGCAGATTGCTAGAACTCTTTCATCTTGCAAAACTGAAACTATATCCATTGAGCAACAACCCCCTTTTTGTAGCTAATTTGTGGAGATGGGTTTTGAAACCACACCGATATACTATTCTTCATTAAGCTTCTATTTACACTTTTATTTATGTCACTATGCACTCAATGTTTCCTACTTTATGTAGTGGATTGCACTCCATGATTATCATTATTTATTTTGATGTGCAGAGTATTCTAGATGGCCAGTGGGGTCCTCTCAAGCTTGTTTCTATGTCCTTTTGATACATCCCCATTGTTTTTTGGCCATTTCCTTACTTTCTGATACAGAAAGATGTTTCAGGTTCATCTTGTACTTTCCCTGACTGAGCCCTGGAATCAACCATTTCTCCAAAAAGCTCTGGTTTCTTTGGTGAAGAATGGTTTTTAGAAACCCAGCACTGAGTGCTAGGTATGCTCATTGTGTTTGAGATCACTGCTTCCGGATACTAAGAATGGGCAGCTGGGGAATATATCTATGTATATCCGTGGTGTGTGTGTGTGTGTGTGTGTGTGTGTGTGTGTGTGCATGCACGCACGCGCGGTATATGTGTGGTGCTCACATGACATATATGTGTATTTATTTCTATACATATATATTGAAATTTATCAGTTTTTATCAATACCTCAAGTTCTAATTGAACACTGTATTCTGTTTTTCTCCCTTTTGCTATATGTAACTCTACATTCTGACAGTGAGAAACCTTATGAATGTGTAGGGAATATAGTCAACCAAAACATGAAAAAAAGGAAGTTACAAAATAGTATGGACACAATGAGATCCCTCTTTATAAAGTTAATAAAGTTAATCTGCATTGTAAACAAGTCTGGGAGAATATAGATCAAAGTGCTAGCACTGTTTTTTGTTTTTTTTTGTTTTCAGAGAAGTGGGCTTATAGGACCTTTACACTTTCTGCATTACAACCATATTTATGGTATGAAAAATTAGTTTTGCCAAGAGCAGGAATTATTTTTTTAGCAGGATGTTAGTGGCCCTTTTCCAACTCCCCTCCAGTCACTCTAAAGCTTATGGACAAAGGAAAAAGAAAAAGTAAATACCTCACCTTCTAAAGAGAACAGCCTGCATTTGAGGGTTTCCCCACCCACCCACCCCGTTCCCTTCAATCTTCTCCTGGGCTTACACATAGTTATGGAATTTTTTTTGTGGTTGCCAGCTACCGCCCGTCCACTACTATACCTCCCTTTCCAAAATACGTCAAAATACAGGGTAGGGAAGACAGAGGAGATTCTTGAGGGTGGTTGGCCCCATGGACACTGCAGCATTTAGCCCTGAGCTGTGGATTTTTTCTTTTAACTGGAGGCTCATTGTGGGGCATCGACGGGGAAGTCCCAAAGAATCATCTGTAGAACTAGAGTTGCAAGAAGAAACCAGAATTCTACTCCTCAGTTGGACATCTGCTTGGGCAACAGGTTAATGAATTACCTCTAGTGTCTAACTGAGGGGAGAGAAGAAAACTGGAGGGGGGTGCAGGGCAGAGAGAGGAGTGGGGGATGGTAGGACTGCACACCCACTGCTCAGAGTTGAGTTTCTGTGAGTTCCCTGAAGGTCAAGTAAACATCACAGACAGTAGGGTGGTTTGAGCCTTCCTGTTGTTATTCTCTCTAAGAGGGCTACCTGCCAGGCCAGAGAACCCACCATGAGGAAGCTGTAAAGTGTGCTCAGGGTTGATATTTCAAAGAAGTATTTAGCAGCAGGAAGGCATGGATGCTGTTTCATCAGAATGCACACCAGACATAGACACCTGCTGCAGGATAGCGCCCTGATAACGTTCACGGAGAGAGTGTGGAAGGGAAGAGCCCCCTCACCCAGGTCAGGTGTGCTGGATTTTACCCACCTGCCCCTCCAGCCACATTCTCCATCCTTCCCACCCTGCTCAGTACAGCAGGTTTTCTCAGTGGACCTAATCATCATGCTCTCTTGCCCTCTGGCTTCCAAGTGGGTTCTGGATGATAGGAGACACCTGCACGAGATCAGAGACTGGGCGGAAAGAAAGACATGTGTGACCGTCCATGCTGAGCCATGGTTTCACAACAGCCTCATGTATCTTCCTACAGCCACAGCCTTAGGTGACCCCTCTCTTGGGATGAACGTTTCCTTCCTCATCCCCCTCAGACCTGGGAGTGGGAAAGTCTGCCCATGAACTATCCCTGCGTGTTTCAGCAGTCCTGGTTGGTTCCCTCAACCTGTCTGCTCTTCTGCCAGCAGTCCCTTCAGTAGAGTGTCTCCACTTACTCTTTTCATGTGACATCTGTTTCCTGCCTGGATTCTGACAGGTCTGTCACCCTGCTCTTTAGTGGGGAGGCTTCTGTAATCTCTCTTTCCAGAGAATTCCCACATGTCCTCCATGAGAGAGCCTAGTTTTGGAAATCTACTTCACAGAGGTCATCAGGGGCCAGTCGCCATCATCCAGAGAACAGTAAATGACAGAGGGAGGACTATTACCAGAGGCAGCCAAATTAAGACCCTTGTCCCTCTTCTTCTTGTTCAACCCCAAATACTAGAAGCTTAGTGAAGGAAAACGATTATTAGAGTCTCTGATGTGGCCCAATCAGAGTACCCCTCTCACTGCCTGTGTTCCAAACAAATTGAGAAGTTAGACAAAGAATAAGGCAGATAGATGGTAAGCAAAATACCATCTCTTTGATGGTTAAGGTTAAGTTGGGACCTACAGCTTACAGTAAGAACCAAACAAGTCAGCTAGCTCAGCTCCAAAATTTTGCAGACTCACCATCCCATGGAGGTAGTGCTGGACCCCAGCAACCCTGCAGACATAGGATCCTGCCCTGGTAAGACTTCCAACAAGGACGAACAGAGAGAATTCTTATTCCCTGCTGTCATGTTTCCTTCCACCCAAGAAAAATAAGGAGAAAAATGAATCCCTAAATCAAACCTATCCAGTCTATTTCTAAATGTATGAGTCAGATAAGAACCTCTACTTTCTGCAGACAGAGTAAAAAAAGGGAGAATATCACACGAGTTGAGCCCTCTCATTTTGAAAGAAGACATCTTTAGGGGCCTGTGTTTCAGCCCTTTGCTTCACTCTCAACAGTCAAGGTCCCAACCTAAGCCTGGCATGGAGAGGTGGAGGACATGACAATTGTACTTAATTTAAGATTAAACCTTTTCAATCAAAACGGATGTAGACCCAAATGTAGATACTAACGCTATAAAACTCCTAGAAGTAAATCATGATGTTGTGTAAGGTAAAATCTTCTCAGATACAACACCAAAAGCACAAGAAAACAAAGAAAAATAAAGTGGACTTTATGAAAATTTAAAACTTCTGTGCTTCAAAGGACATCATCAAGAGAGTAAAAAGGCAACCCACAGAATGGGAGAGAATATGTGCAAATCATAACTCTTATGGCTCAAATTAAAAGACAATCCAATTAAAAAATGGGCAATGGACTTGAATAAGCACTTCACCAAAGAAGATATACAAATGGCCCTTTAGCACATGAAAAAAAATGCTTCATACCACTAATCATTAGGGAAATACAGTTGACCCTTGAACAACATAGGATTGAGCTGTGCGGATCCAGTTAGACAAGGATTTTTTGGGGATAAATACAGTATGGTACTATAAATATATTTTCTATTCCTTATGATTTTTTTTAAAAGATTTTATTTATTTGACAGAGAGAAACACAGCCAGAGAGGGAACACAAGCAGGGGGAGTGAGAGAGGGAGAAGCAGGCTTCCTGTTGAGCAGGGAGCCCGATGTGGGACTTGATCCTAGGTCTCCGGGATCATGACCTGAGCCAAAGGAATCACTTAACCAACTGAGCCACCCAGGCGCCCCTCCTTATGATTTTTTAACAGCATCTTCTTTTCTCTAGCTTACTTTATTGTAAGAATACAATATATAATCACATAACATACAACATTTGTGTTAATTGACTTTATGAGTAAGGCTTTCAGCCAACAGTAGGCTATTAGTAGCTAAATTTTTGGAGAGTCAGAAGTCATATATGGGGGCGCCTCTGTCACTCAGTTGGTTAAACATCTGCCTTTGGCTCAGGTTATGATCTCAGGGTCCTGGAATGGAGCTTTACTTTGGGAATCTCTGCTCAGCAGGGAGCCTGCTTCTCCTCCTTCCCCAGCTCATGTGCATGTACTCTCTCTCTCTCAAATGAATAAATACAGTCTTTTAAAAAAGTCATATACATATTTTTTTACTGCATGGGGGGTTGGGGCCCCCAGCCCTGTGTTGTTCAAGGGTATAGTTAACAAATTGAAACCACAGTAAGATACCACTTCATGTCCACTAGGATGGCTGTAATGAAAAAGATAATAACAAATGTTATTGAGAATATGGAGAACCTGGAACCCTCCTACACCTCTGGTAGGGATAGAACATGGTATCACTGCTTTGGAAAGCAGTCCAGGAGTTCCTCAAAAGGTTATACGTAGAGTTACCAGATGACCCAGCAGTTTCCAAGAGAAATAAACATGTATATCCACACAAAAGCTTGTACATGACTGTTCACAGCAGTATTACTCACAATAGCCAAAAAGTGGAAACAAAACTGAGAGTCTATCAACTGACAAGTAGATAAATACAATGTGGTATATTATGTGGCAATAAAAAGGAATGAAGTACTGATACATCCTACAACATGGATAAATCTCAAACAATTAGGCTATCTATCTATCTATCTACCTACCTACCTACCTATCATCTGTCTATCAAAAGAAGCCAACATAACAGATGAACAAGAAAATAATTACAATACAGATTGCAAAGTTCTACCTCAGATATAAGCTTGGAATATTCCACAACAGACTGGAGCTGGAGAATCAGTGGAGGTTTCATGGGGTTGATGATGTTTTGGGTGGGCTTGGAAGGATAAGTAGGCATTAGCTAGTTGATCAAGTTGAAGAAAGCCTTCCTTGTAAAGCAAACAGCATGTGGTGACTGCAAACATAAACAATGAATTCAAGGGGCACCTGGATGGCTCAGTCAGTTAAGTGTTTTTGGTTTTGGCTCAGGTCATGTTCTCAGGGTTGTGAGATCAAGCCCCGCGTCCAGCTCTACCTTGGGCTACCACACTCGGCATAGAGTCTCTGTTTCTTTCTCTGTCCTTTCTCCCACTCTAAAAAAAAAGAAGGAATTCAAGAAATATTTACTAAGTGCCTATTATATGTTAGACAGAGTGGGGGGCACCGGGATTCTGCTGTGAAAAGGATTATGGGTAAAGCTCTTGGGCCGGATGTCTACTGTGGACTAATTAGCCACTGACAGGGATGACAAATGGGGTGAGGCAGCGGTAACATGACTTTTGGGAGTAAATTCCTGGGATGAGGCAAACAGTTTCTCTAGAGAAGTCAACACCCACTGCGGCTGTAAAGGTTAACAGTTTTGTCCCGGGCTCTGATGGGATCTGTGCAGCGTTGACAGATTTCCTGAGTCTCCTCCAGGTTCCACACCCCTCAACCTTCCAACATGTGTCCCATCCCCTTTGTTGCTAGTTCAAGTCGCGCCACTAAGGGATGGACATTGAGTGGTGACTGGCCAGGGCAAACCCACTCTGAGTCTAAAGGAAGCAGGGAGGCCAAGGGTGCAGCCCTCTGGGACTCTGGCCTGAGGACAGTTGGGCCGGCCCCAAAAGAGGCAGAGAGGATATGGCAGAAAAATGCCTAGTGTAAAAGGCTCCCTGCTAGGCAGCTCAACTCTGCCTCTGAGTTATTTCCATGAAATTACCACCCCGAGGCACTAATAAGGTGATCTGAGAGGCAGCCAGTATTTTGCATAATTCCCAGGAGGCCACAACTAAGGGAGCGCCATGATCGATTATTCCCTTGTATCTTCCAAGAACAATAAGGGCATGTGGATGAGTGTCATTGAAGGAGCAGAAGTGGAGGGACACCTGGCAGCCCCCTGTTGCGGAGCCAATCCAAGGGACCCTCTGAAATGGTGCCGGGGGTGGAAAGAACTGTAGCTGTTGGAGTTTTCCTGCAAAATTGTCCTCTCTTTGGATCAGGCAGGGTAAGTATAGCATCTCCTGGGCTCTAAGCTCCTCCCTTCGGCCCTCAAACATGCTCAAGTCTCATTCCACATTCGCAAAAGCCTCCCTTCCCCACCTCAGCTGGCACATTATCTCCAAAGTGAGACTTCTGGCAAGAGCTCCTGCCTGCCGCATTCAGTCTGACCTCAATAGTTCTTATCAAAGTCGTTCACGTGAAGACCAATCCCTTATCTTCCTTCTCCTCTTTCATACTCTTGGGATCCTCTCTTCCCTTGGCTTCTGTAGCACCGCTCTCTCTGGTTCTCTTTGTATCTCTCTGTTTTCTTGGAATCCAGCTTGGTCACTGAATTCTCCTCTGTGGCCCATTCCTTAAATGCTGCTCACCCACGGTCTACCCCTGACAGGCTTTCCCCTTTGCTCTGGGGGATCTCACCTTTGCATCTGGTTTCACCAGATCCTCACGTGCTGACAACTCCCAGCTCTCTATCTCTTTTCTGAGCTTCCAGCCTCTTCATCGTCCAGCTCTCTGTATAGACAAGGTCCCCAACTCAATAGTTACACAATTGAACTGTCAGTTCCCTCAGATTTGTTCCTGAGATGTTCTTGAGCTCAGTCGGTGGCAAGACTCCTTTACTCAGATAAAAAATAAGAAATCTAAGGAGAATTCTATCCAATCCATCTTCATGTCTAATGTCATTGACAATTTAACATCTCTAGGGCCCTCCATCTACCCTCCCAACTCTCATCCCAACTTCTAACTCATTGACTTAGTTCAGACCTCAGCATCTCTTATACGGACTTTGCAAAACTTTGCTAATGGGTTTCTTGGCTTCTCATCTTTCTCTCCCTGTATTCCATCCTCCACATTACTCTCCACATGATCTACTGAAACAGAAATCTATGCCTCCATCACCTGGTTGAAAATCCTTTAATGGGTCCCCATTTACCTCAGGATAAAATCCAAATCCTTGATCCTGAATCCATGATGAAGGGGAACCTGATAGAAGTCTGCAGGGGGAGAGTTGGGAGAGGTTCTCCTCATAACTAAAAGGGATGCCTAGGAACAAACGCTCCTCTTCTGTTTTGGAGATGAAATGTCTGCTTGTGACATCTGGAAATCCTTTGCTCATTCCTTAACCATAGGGACAGATATCGCAGACATGTTAAGGAGAAACTAGATGAAAGACAGAAAGCACTTGGATCCTGCTGTGCTCCCTAAACTATGGAATTAACCAACCCTACAATGACATACTTCTAGATTTCGTGGCGCATGGGATAACAAATGTCCCAATTATATAAGATACTTGAATTAGGTTTTTAGCAACTTGTGGTTGAAAGCAACCTCATACATTTATAATGTTTCCCTTTTTTAAGATAAATAGCAAAGACTGTGTTAAAATGAAGTCTTTTTTTTTTTTTTAAGATTTTATTTATTTGACAGAGAGAAACACAGCCAGAGAGGGGACACAAGCAGGGGGAAGGAGAGAGGGAGAAGCAGGCTTCCCGCCGAGCAGGGAGCCTGATGTGGGACTCGATCCCAGGTCTCCGGGATCATGACCTGAGCCGAAGGCAGTCGCTTAACTAACTGAGCCACCCAGGCGCCCCAAAATGAAGTCTTCTTGAAGAAGAAGGAGGAGGAGGAGGAGAAAGAAGAGGAGGAGGAGGAAAAATTACAACCAAAGCAGTTACTGCTGCAGCGGACAGCCAAATGCATTTCCAAATTGAGTCTCTTACTTAAGCAAACAAAAACTTCCCCACCCCTCAGGGCCATATCTAGCCTGCTTTAGCCCTTAGGTCAGTGTAAGGAATGTAGTAAGAGCTAGTCAGCTACATTCTGTGCAGAGCTGGGTGTCACAGCTCATCTCTGCTGAAACATCTAGTTATGCTGGGCTGGTCGTCATGGAAACACATCTGATGATGTGAGCATATGGCCTAGAGCCTCTGTCTCTTAACACTCCCAGTGAGGGAGGGGGGCTGCTACTTGAGAACAACGCAACAATGTCCTATATTATCTGTTGTGCTTATGGAAAGAAGGGGAAGAATAGGTTGCTGTAGAAAGAGCTGAACTGGGGGTGCTGTGAGGAATTCAAACTTAGAGAGCTCTGGTCCCTCTGAGAACAGATACTGAGTAAGGCCTGTGTACAGAAAATGTATGCAGATGGACCTGTGGAGGGTGGAGGCGTGGAGGGGAGGATGCAGGGAGAACAAACGTAATGAATACTTACTGTGTGCCAGATCCTGAATTACAAATAATAACAATAATAGGCATTTCAGAACACATAGAGCAAGGTACTTTATATCCTTATTTCATGTGATCCATGCAACAACCTCACGAGGTGGATTCCATTATTCGCCCACTTTTCCTGAGAAGGAAACTCAGTGAACAATTGCCCAGAGTCACACAGTTAGGAAGTAGTTGGGCCCAGGCTTGAACCCAGGGTTGTCTAGCTCCAAAACACCTACATAAATTTATGCTCCTCTGTCTCTCTACTGGGATGAGTACTCTGGATGTCTTATGTTGTTCAAAAAAAAAAAAAAAGTACTGGTACTAAACTTCATGGCAATCTTACAAGCTCAAGTACATGGTGCTTGTTTGAAATATCACATTGAGTAAGCAAGAATCTTTTGGACTGTTAACTGTACTGTAGCATAACTCTCATGATGATTCAGTGAGGTGGCTAAAGTCATTTCAATTTTACAAAGGAGGGGTCTTATGCTCAAGACAGACGAAATGATCTGCCCAAGGTCACATGGTGAGTGACCAATGAGTGTCATTCTAAGCCTGTGCTCCCTCCATTCCCTCCTCTGCTTTAGGGACAGGTAGACTATCTCTCCCTGTCCACCGTGGCTACTGTTGCCCTACTGGGCTCCCTCTAAAGCCCACTCCTCTTTGACCAAGAGGCTCAGGCATTTCATTGCTTTCCTAATTTCATAGTCAAACTTAGTCTGCTCACACCAAAGCAATCAAGACAACTACCTTCACAACTAGAAAATCCAACATGGCCGAAGTTGACCTCAAGTTCTTCTGTAAAACCGACTCCTACTCTCATACCCCAATTTTAGTAGATGGCACCATCAGTTATTCGATTGTTCATTCCAGTAACACAAGGGTCACCCCTGACATTGCCCTTTCTTTCCCCTTTTTCATACTGAATCCATCACTGAGGCCTAATGGCTCTACCGAATTGGTCTAGTCTCCCCGCTCTACTAACCCACGCCATATCCATCTTTTTTCTGATGATTGCAAGAGCCTCTTAGCAGGCTGCTCTGCCTCTACTCTTGCATCTTTCCAGTCTAGTCCCCACTGCAGTGGCCTCTTCCCATTACTCTTGGGATTAAATGATTCCCTATGACTCTTTGAAGAATCTTTCTTTTTTTTTTTTAAGATAATCTATTTTTTTTAAAAGATTTTATTTATTTGACAGAAAGAAACATAGCCAGAGAGGGAACACAAGAAGGGAGAGTGAGAGAGGGAGAAGCAGGCTTCCCACCGAGCAGGGAGCCTGATGTGGGTCTCAATCCCGGGTCTCCGGGGTCATGACCTAAGCTGAAGGCAGTCGCTTAACCAACTGAGCCACCCAGGCACCCCTGAAGAATCTTTCACATAACTTTTGTCATGTTATCCTGTTTTGCATCCTCATAGTATCCTCTACTTTTCCTTCACAGCACCTGTCACATTTATGATTACTCAGTGCATTATTTGTTTGATGTGTCTCTGCATTTGGGTCCAGACCCTGCATTCTTATCCTTACTCTGCCACTCACCGTCTGTGCTGCCTCAACAAAGAAACGAGATTATTGCTTTCATGCCAGTCTCTATGGTATATCTTTGTGTGCCTGCATCCTCCACGGACCCCTGAGTTCTTTTGGGAGGAATCTGACTAGAAACCAAGTCAGCCTGACCTTACAACCCAAATTTCTAATTCTTTTTTTTAAGATTTTATTTATTTGACAGAGAGAAACACAGCCAGAGAGGGAACACAAGCAGGGGGAGTGAGAGAGGGAGAAGCAGGCTTCCTGCTGAGCAGGAAGCCTGATGTGGGACTCGATCCCGGGTCTCCAGGATCATGACCTGAGCCGAAGGCAGTTGCTCAACCAACTGAGCCACCCAGGCGCCCCCAAATTTCTAATTCTTAGAGCAGAACAAGAATTGGGGAAATGAGTGCGCAGATGAGGAAATGGAAGCCCAGAATGGTAAAGTGATTTGCCCCATGTAACACAAAGCCAGAGCGGGACCTCGAGCCTCCTGGCTCCGAATCCAAGGCTTGTTCCCACAGCAACACCTGGCAGAGGCTCAGGGGTGTCAAAAAGGCATTTCCCATGTCTATTCCAAGTGTTGGGCATTATGACTACTAGACTTTGTGGGGTCTCTGTACCCCTCTTCTCTTTCTGAATCTGCCTTAGAGCTTAGCTCCGGATGAGCTCTGCAGGTTGTTCTCACTGGTCCAAGGCAGCACTGCCCATCTGCTCTGCAGGGACCATAGGAGGTCTCTGGGTGAAGGGGACATCGCCCTGTCTGGCCCCGAGGACCTGCCTGGGTTTCGGGTTACCATCCTTCAGTTCTTGATACAACTTTCCTCGGGACCCACCTGGGGCTCTCTTAGCTTGGGGCATATAACAAGCAGGCATCATCTCTCGTGGACCAACTGGGAAAGGGAGCCGCTCTGGGAGCCCACAAGAAACAGCTTCCCTTCCTCACGCTGGCTCAGTGTCAGCCAGGGACCCTGGGCCGCCTCCTCGGCAGGGTGCCTTTCTTCAGGGCACAAAGGGCCCCCCAGAAGCTGTAGTCTATCAGGAGTTTGGAGCCTTGGAAATCTTTCCCCTCCTCTGGCCATTTCCCATAATCCTGTGCAATTCATCCAAAGTTTATTCACCACCTACTGGTTAAGATGAGGTCTAGAGAACTCCACATTCACACCTACTGCTCTCCACCAACCTCCTAAATCATGGCTCTTCCTTTCTTGGAGTTCATAATCTAGGAAAAGAATCCAAGGTTGTTCTGAGGAGTCACCCGAATTGCTTCCATTCATCTCATCTCAGAATCGGACATGGGCACATTAGTGGGACCGCAGGTGCAGACTGAGTGGTCAACCAGGGTGGTGGGGGAAGGGACAAGGGGAGAGGCAGTAGGTAATGGGGACCCAAGGGCACTGGACTGGAGGTCGGGAAGCCTCAGCCCATCCCTCCCTTGACGTGTGATCTTGCGAAGGGGATCCCTTTGCTTGGCCTCATCTCCTCAGCGAGGTCCAGGGAGCTGGCCCTGCTGATAACTAGGATCTCAGTCACTGGGGACATGGCATGATGTGCTCTGTGAGGTGTTCATCAAAAACCAGAGCAGGGGCTCCCCTAGTGAGGCATACACAGCCCTCGCAAATTATGTTCACATGCATACGCCTCATATTAGATGATCTTAGGTGGTTAGAGGATGAACATTTTCTATTTTCATGGTTGTGTATTTTCTTAATAAAGTACAGTATATTAGGGAAAATATAGAGCAAGCACTTAAAGAAGGGGTATATTTTTTTCTTGGGAAGTGATTTTTGTTAGAGTCTTTTAAAGTATTAACTAAAAGCATGTGTGACATACGGGCACAGCAAAAAAAGCAAGGGTGGTATATAGAGGACCAATACCTAACCTAAGCAATGTGGATTTAGAGAACATTCCATTTTCCATGAAGACATGTAATCTTTTCCTCTGTACTAGTCTTCGTCTCCAGTAATAAGAACAATATATCTGATGTGGTGGGGTTTTTTGCTGTTTGTTTGTTTGTTTAACATACCTTCTCCTTTGTGAAACTCAGAACTGAATTCAAACCCCAGTCTCAGAAACTTTATGGATCGTTCCAACGGCAACTATGTGTTTACTTCGGATTTGCTTTCCTTCCTACCTCGACATTATCCTTTCTCTGTGGAGGCTTCCACTGTAAACTGGGAAGTGGTGAGGTGCATTGAGACAAGAAACATTGCAAAGGACGAAGAGCATCCATCTGATGAGCAGGGACTGACATTAGCTTAGCCTTGCATAATCTACGGGGCAGTTTTCACATACCCTTTCTTGTATCATTTTTGTCTTCATTAAAAAAGACTCCTAGCTCCCTATTGGAGTGAATATTAGCATTATCCCCATGTCACAGATGGGAAGCTGGGCCATCAGGCACCAAGAAGACCCGCTCATGGTCATGAGTTGAGAGCCAAATCTAAGTCCTCGGATTCGCATTTCCCTATTTCCTCAGTCACCATGCATTCTTTGTTTTGTCTGTTTAGAACAAGCTGGAAAAGCCTCCCCCCCCCCCCCCCCGCCGGGGTGGGCGGACAGGCGGGGCGGGCGCGAGCGGCGGAGGCTGGCCAGGGCTGCGGCGGGGCGGGAGACACGTGACCCCCGGGCGCCCGCTCCCGGGTGGCCCTCCCCCGCCGGGCCTCCAGCGGCCCCGCGCCCTCTCCGGCTCCCGAGCAGCTGCGCGCTGGCTCCGAGCGCCCCGGGCGGCCTCCTGCGGCCCCGGGCGGCCTGGGTCTCTTCCGCCCCGTCGGCTTGGCTTTTCGGGGGCGGGAAGCCCCGTCCCTCTGACAGCACAGCCGGTTGGCACCGCGGTACCCACCCACGGCCCCCGCGCGCCCAGAGTCACGCCTCCGAGCGCATAGCCGGCGGCCTGCACGGAGGAGGGGGGGCGAGAGCTCGGCCGCCCGGGGCTGGCTCCGGTCGCGTCCGCCCGCCTGCGTGTGCGGCTTCCCGTCCGCCCAGCTCCTGTGCCTGCACTGCCTTGAGCTCTCCTGATGGTTACCTGCACGCTTTGCGCCGAGCGAAGTCTGACTTTGTGGGTGCTCCGGCTTTCCCCGAGCTGGGGGGCTGGGGGAGGTGGTGGGAATTGTGGCAGGGGCTCCCTAGGTACACAGGCAGTCAGCAGGTTTTTCTTAAAAAAACGAGGGGTCGGGAACCGCCTCCCATCGTCCCCTCCGTAATTACATAAATAAGATCCTCAAGGTGGAAAAACACGAAAAACAGCAGAATATCATAAAGGAAAAATACAAACATTTCTTCTAATCATCCCTTCGTCCCCACCCAAGGACAACCACGCCTGTTAGTGTCCGTCCTTCAGTGTTACTATTTTCCATGCCTGTAAAAACATACATTGTTTTCTCCCCCACGACGCAGAAATAAAGCCACCAGAATGGTCAGTCTTTTGTAGGTTTTTTTTACTGGTTTGTTCGTTTGATTTTTCTTCCTAGCAGCAAATCACGAACCTTTTCTGTTCCAACCAACATTCTTCTGCAATGTGGTTAATCTTGTACATGCTTGTACAGGATCCCATTATGTGAATAAATAATAATTTATTTAATCAATACTCTTGTTTGGCATTTAAGTGGTTTCCATTTTTTCCCACTACAACAATGCTGTAATGAGGACCTTTTCATGCATTATTTTTTATTACAATCTTACATTCTTTTTTTTTAAAGATTTTTAATTATTTGACACAGAGAGAGATCACAAGTAGGTAGAGAGACAGACAGAGCAAGGAGGAAACAGGCTCCCCGCTGAGCAGAGAGCCCAACAGGGGCCTCGATCCCAGGAGCCTGGGATCATGACCGGAGCCAAAGGCAGAGGTTTTAACCCACTGAGCCACCGAGGAACCCTATAGTCTTATATTCTTGAAAGTAGTATTCAGGGTCAAACAGTATGCACGGATTTAAGGCTTTACTCCAGCGGTTCTACAGTGGTTTTAAAACATTATTTAATATAAAAACAACATCAGAGCAAAAATAATGAATTCCTCAAAAGAAATACCCACAAACTTCTTTCTCTGACAAATCAATTGTTTTTATTTGCTTATGTTCCTAGCCCTATGCAAAGAGTATTTTTATAGATATATATTTATACCTATGCCAGGCTATTATCATCCCCAGGAACGAATAGCACACTGGTTACAGGATCTAATTGAAACCATTTAGCTGAAAGGGAAGGGAACAGTCCCACTGAAATTCAGCAAAAGGCGCTGGGGTCCCATGAGGCCTGTTGGACTGGAGCTGGAAAGGTGTTCTGGATCTAAAACAGCTTTCCAGAACTCAGCAGCACTTCTTGATCTTTGCTCTAGCTCTGTTATTTACCAAAGTTAGCTACTAACTTTGTGGTTTCGCCTCTTTCTCTTCCTACCTCTTTCTTTCCATTAATCTGGCCGACTTCCTCACACTTTGTATCTTAGCTTACTCTTTTCTTGCTCTTTATAACACATATGTTCAGTCTCTTTCCCATACCTGACCTTATGCTCTATGTATCCTTCTTCTTCTTCTTCTTCTTCTTTTTTTTTTTTTTAGGATTTTATTTATTTGCTGGAGAAAGCAAGAACAGCACAAGCAGCAGAAGCAGCAGGCAGAGGGAGAAGCAGGCTCCCCGCTGAGCAAGGAGCCGGATGTGGGACTCGATCCTAGGACCCTGGGATCATGACCTGAGCTGAAGGCAGATGCTTAACTGACTGAGCCACCCAGGCGCCCCGACCTATGTATCCTTTAAGCTTCAGCTCCTGATGTGGTATTCCCCAAGTCAGATTCCAAAGGATGAGAAACCTGTTGGCCCAGTTCACCGCTGTTTGAGCGGAGTTTTGCAGCAAAGTATAAGAGGATGTTGGTTTCTCTGGATCTGATGCCCGTTCCTGTTGGCTGTGTGGACAGGAGGGGTCATAGAGCCACATGGCAAAGAACTTGGTTGTTTAGGGCTACTCTGCTAACCAGGTGCTTGTAGGTGATTTAGTTCCTTAAAAGGTGATATTACTATAGGCAGCTGGGCTTTTATGTAGCACAATAATAAATATAAAATTATGTAGTGTGTTTTAATTATTGTTTTATCAAAAACATATAAAGACTTCATACGTTTCCAGCTTAAATAAGCATAATAGTTCATCAGTGGATTGACAATAATTTATTTAAGCAATCTCCTACAATTAGATATTTAAATTCAGTTCTTTCTTAAAAAAGAATGTTAACCAATTTGGAAAATTCTATAACGAACAACTATCAGTATGCATTTTTACTTTTTTTTGGATTTTTCTCTTAAGGGTGTATCAATTAGCAATGTGTTTCTTTTTTAATTTAATTTAATTTTTAATTTTTTATTTTTTTTAAAAGATTTTATTTATTTGACAGAAACAAGCCAGAGAGGGAACACAAGCAGGGCGAGTGAGAGAGGGAGAAGCAGGCTTCCCGTCGAGCAGGGAGCCCGATGTGGGGGCTCGATCCCGGTTCTCCAGGATCATGACCTGAGCCGAAGGCAGTCGCTTAACCAACTGAGCCACCCCGGTGCCCCTGTGTTTCTTTTTTTAAAGATTTATTTATTCATTTTTAGAGAGAGAGAGAGAGAGAGAGAGAGAGAAAGCAAGAGCCAAGAGGGCGGAGTGGGGGGAAGTGTGCAGGGAGGAGCAGAGGATCAGGAGAGAGAATCTTGAGTAGACTGTGCACCAAGCCTGAGGCAGGGCTTGATCCCACAATCCAGAGATCCTAAGATCACGACCTGAGCCAAAACCAAGAGTCAGATACTTAACCAACCAAGCCGCCCAAGCACCCCTAACAGTCTTTTTACCTACAAAGAACAGAAAGCTTCTCTAAAGTTCTTTAAATGAAGAGATTTGTTGTTGTTGTTGTTGTTTTCATGTAACAAGTCACTCAAAGGTAGATTTGGTTCTCTAGGCCTTTTTCTCATGTTCATATTCTCAAAATGAGGGCTGAAGCTCCAGTTACAGTATCAATATTTAAGGTAGGAGAGAGGAAGAAAAAATGCCATTCAGGTCTTCCTTTTCTCTGTTATTACCCAGAGTCACCCCCAGGAGACATAGACTTACGTCTCCTTGGCCAGAATTGTGTTACACGGTCACCCCTACCAGTATGGGAGGTTACAAAAGCAAGCATCTTTCCAACCTCCTTATTTGGAGGCAGCAGAGAAGAAAGGATTTGGGAATGTGGACTAAACCGGCTTTCTGGCATTGTCACGGGGGTTTTCTCAAAAGTGTTGAAGCTGTGAAAATAAAACCTTCAAATAAAATCTTGCCTGGATGCATATTTGGAAAAGCTGATGAAAGTGCAGTTGCTTTGGCTAAAGCGACAATGAAGGCTTAGAGTTTTGTGTGGTCAGCACCCCCGCCCCCTCTCCCCCGTAGGAGGTGTTACCTGCTTTCTAGCTGTTCGCACCCGTACCATCTCGCAATTAGTGCTCAGGTCTTCCATCTGAGAGACACCCTACATGGGCATACACTCGAGATAGTTCCCATCCCTGAGGAAGCTGAGGACTCGGATTCTGCACCCTCCCCTCCTGCTTCCTTGTCAAACCCGAAGCATGGGATTTAGGTTCTGTCAATCATTCTTTCCCGTCTTTGAATGACCAGTACGTGACAGTGTGGGGGGTGATCTGAGGTCATTTTCCTCTCAGCAGCAATGCCACATGCACCTTGCTTTGAGACCAGTTGTTCCAGCTGCCTAGCCCTCTGAAATTTTCGTTTCCTGCCTGTTTTCAGCAACTGGTTGTAGAGTTTCCCGGAGATTCTGTGAGCCTCTGGGTTTGTTTCAGTGCATTGACTTTTGGCTTAAGACAGGCAGGGTTAACTTCTTTGGCCTATAGCCCCAAGTCCTGGCCAGTACGTACCCTCCTTCGCAGTGGCATGGACAGCTCTGTAGAACTTCTAAGGTTGCAGGGGGCAGAGTTGAAAATCTGCTGCCTTAGGATAAATCCCTTGGACTGGAATTAAGGGACAAAGGTACAAATGGTTTAAAGCTTCTTGATAATTATTGCCAAAGAGTTCTCCAAAGTGGTGTGAAAATTTACTTAACCACAAACATTGGGTATTATTGCTATAATTTTTGCTAGTATGATGACAGGGAAATGGTTCCTATTAGTGTTCTACTTTGCTTTTATTTGAGAATATGAAGTACAACACTTTTCCTTACGTTGACTTATGGTTCTATTTCTATTTATGGAAGATGTCTGTTTTATTCAGGATTTATTTTTTCTGTTTACGATGTGAACTTCATATAATTTAGATATTCATTCTTTGAACGCTTACTGCAAACATTTTTCTGGGTCTATTTTTATCTGCCTCTTGCTACTTTTCTTCGTACAGAAGCTTCGCATTTTTATGTATAAAATCTGTTCATCTTTTCCTTTGTCATTTCTTCTTTTGCTTCAGTGCTTTAAAAGTTACTATTCCTCCCAAGATCTGATGAGTAGTGAATTCAATTTCCTGCCAGTTTTTCTGTGATTTGGCTTTTATATATTTTATTCTTTAATCTGGGATTTTTTTTTCAGTAATGTATGAATCTAAATAATTACATTGGCCTTCAGATGGATAGGCTCTTGTGAACAAGCAAAGTCTCTGGGTTTTTGTTTTGCTTAGTTTGGGGTTTTAGTAAATGCAAACAGAATTGTCCAGGGAGCAGGGGCTTGTTATCAAGAGAAGTGTGAGTAAAAGGAGAGAGAACTTCAGATGATTGAGCTAGAAACAAAGAGACAGAAAAGCTGGAACAGAGAGTGAAACAGAAACAAAGAGAAGGGAGGAATCAAAGGTCAAGAAACCAAGGGAGGGAAACCAAGATCCAGTGTAGGAGAGGGCTTTGGATGTCTCTGGGCCTGGAGTTTGGATGGGTGACCGCAGAAGCTGTGGGAGTGACGGGCAGAGGTTGGGATGACATGAAGGGGCAGCAGTGGAGGGTCTCCCTCTGCCACACTGCCCCTTCCAGCATTAGCCTGTCCATGGGCCTGGGGAAGCTTCGCATCTCATCTGGGGCTTCCAATTTCCTCTTCATTCTCCAGTCGGTTCCCAGTCTGGGGATCTCAGGGCGTGGAGGAAAATACATTTCCTCTTCTCCTACCTGTAGTCTTTCTTCTCTCCGGTCTCCTTTCTGGTCTGCCATCAGGCAAGCACGCAAGCAAGATCTTGAAGACCAATGATTTAAAATGGCCACCCATGGGTGGCCCACGTCTCAGCCGGGCTTGAAGCCCATTATTATCCTATGTGACGGGTTAAGTAACTGTGTCCAACAATAAAGGGTAGATCCAGATTCAAACCCTGGTCCCGTCTAATTCCAAATCTTGCAATTCTTTACCGTGCATTAGATACTGGGCTTCTCCTACTTCTCCTACTTCTCCACCAGAAATTATCTTTCCCAACATACTTTCCTCTTCATCTCTGCTTATCCAGATTTTGTCTTTCCATCACTGCCACCTTCCACATCCTATAGCTCAGGCTTCATTGGGCTATAGGCTGAGGCCTTACTTACAGTCTGACCTCCTTCTCTTCGCTAAATAGTACACTATTTTTGTATTGTCTCCCCATTATAACCTGGGACAGTGTGTTTTACCTCTTTGGACTCCCTGCATTACTCTACAGTGTGCTGCCCAACTGTTGGATCATTCACTTGATCACTCCAGGGAAGAGAAGGCAACCATTAAAGAGATGTGTTATGAAGCCAGTAAGTTACTCCAGTGGGTGACTGGAGCTTGCTCCCTCTGAGAAATTATGAGACCTGACTTGGATTTTCCTAAACAAAGGCAAGGGAACTGCATCTCCCCAAATTGGCTGATGGCTGCTCTGGGAACATGGCCGTGTGAGATGGGAGTAGGGAGTGCGGGTGCTAATTCCCTGAGCTGGTCTGCTGGTGGCAAAAATGGACTTACACAGTTCAGAAAAATCCATCAGGCAAAGAGATGAAATTCTTGAGGCACTGGATCCCTGAATACATGTTCCAGGACATGGGCTGGACTCAATTATCAATGAATGAAAATATCTGCTTCCCCTGACTTTCACACCAGAGTGTTAGTAAGTATTTGACCATTTCCCTTGTACAGGTACAGAATAATACTGATAAAACAAAAATAATAACGCTGTCATTTTAATTTTTATGTATATTATAATTCACATTGACTTTTAAAATAATTTAAAACTCACCATCAATCTCTTTAACTATAAAGGACTCTGACATGTTCCAGTAAATGATCACACCCTCATCTCACCCTTTAAGTAGGTGTTACTGTTATTTTCATTTTAATGCACCAGATAGAGAGCGAAGACATTTAGTGACCTGCCCTAAACCATTCAGCTTGTCCATGGTGGGGATGGGATTTGACATCAGGTTTTCTTACTTCTAAACCTGTGCTGTTTTTACTGTACCCTCGTGTCCTTTGGACAAACTTTTATCTTTTGAGTGGGCGAAAACAGACCAGTCACTTAACCTCTCAGTTTTTTTTTTGATCTATAAAACAAAGAGTAGAGAACATCTGTTGTTTGTGTCTCTCTAGCATCCTCTCTCTATTCTTCTGAGAGCATCAGAATGATCAACTGGGAATTTGTTAGAATTGCCAATACTTGGGCTTTCCCCCATGGTCGACTGAATCAGAAACTCCTGGGCTGGGCCCCAGCATCTGTGTTTTAACAAGCCCTCCAGGTGATTCTGATTCATGCTGAAGTTTAAGAAACACTGGCTTAAGGTGGAAGAACGGAAGTGGTGCCATCTTGCCAACCCCAGGGGAAACCCTGCCTAAGACAAGAGACATATAGAAGAAGCACAGCTGAGAGATACAGAGAGTGAAAGAGTCCTAAAGATACCATTTGAGTTTCTGAGTCTGGTCCAGCTTGAAGTTAGTGCAACAGCAGTATCATGTAGTCACATGAACCAGTAAGTTCTTTTTATTTCAGTCTGAGTTGGGTTTCTGTCCCTGGCAACCAAACACGTCCTGATTGTCGAAGGGAACACTTATTCCTCCTTAAGTCCAAGTGGAAAGATTCTCTTCCAGCCTTGGTTCTCAAAGTATGGTACCAGGGTAGGTAGCATCTGCATTACCAGGGAACTTGTTAGCAAACAGTTTAAGGACACCTGGGTAACTCAGTCAGTTGGGCGTCTGCCTTCAGCTCAGGTCATGATCCCAGGGTCCTCAGATTGAGTCCCACATCGGGCTCCTTGCTCAGCAGGGAGCCTGCTTCTCCCTCTGCCTGCTGCACCATTCCTTGTGCACCCACTCTCTCATTCTTTTTTTTTTTTTTAAGATTTTATTTATTTATTTGACAGAGAGAAACATAGCCAGAGAGGGAACACAAGCAGGGGGAGTGAGAGAGGGAGAAGCAGGCTTCCCGCTGAGCTGGGAGCCCGATGTGGGACTCGATCCCGCGTCTCAGGGATCATGACCTGAGCCGAAGGCAGTCGCTTAACCAACTGAGCCACCCAGGTGCCCCTCACTCTCTCATTCTTGCAAATAAAGAAAATATTTAAAAAACAAACACACACTTTATCGGACCCTATCTCATACCTACCAAATCAGGGTCCTGGAGATGGAGCCTGGAAATCTGTGTAGGAATAGGTCTTCTTGGTGATTCTGATGCCCATTAAAGTTTGAAAATCACCAGAGTGAGACTTCCAGACTCCCTCCCCACCCCTTATTTATCCTTTGCCATGAAGAAGGTATGCACTATCTAATTAATGAGTTCAGCAGCATGATCTGGGCATGCTCAGTTTAACTCTTCCCTTTGTTTTCTTCGGTAGCCTATCTGACTAAAGGGGGCCGTTATTCTATGTTCCTGTATATGCCGCAAGTCCTATGGAGGCAGCTCCCCAGATAATGCCGGCACTTTTTCCAGCCTTGCCTGTAGCTCAGTGGTAAGTTTATCCTGGAACCATGTAGGCAAGTCCATTCGGCCTCACATCTAAGCCGTGTCCTCCAGTGTAGCTCTCATCAGTAATGAGACCAGCATTTTTATTTCCATCTGTTAGTTTTCTGTGTCTTATTTCTCACTTGGTCCAGAACTTGCCCAACCCTGACTAATATGGTGAGGGATGGAGTGGAGGATCTGTCAGGTTTCTTCCCTTCTTACACTTAGAGCATTGTGTCTCACGCTCTCTCTCCAGCGCTCCTGAGTGCCCCATGAAGAAAACGTTATTTGTTCTCACTAGACTGCTGGTATTACACCTGCGGGAGACAGAAGTATCCTGTGGCTCACGGGGTACAGGAGGGAAGATTGCAATCACAAAGCGTTTCCTTTCAGCTCTCTCCTGAAACAGTCTAATTCTGTGGGGTGGGAATGGGGCCTCAAAACCAGTGCATTTTAAAAAGCCTCCTAGGATCTGTCTACCTGACATTATTGGCAGGTTCTGCCAGCCCTCTAACCTAAATCCATATAGCTGCATTTGAAGTTGTGTCCTATTCTGGACACTAGAGATGTCTTCACTTATTGTTTCAAAGCAAAGATTTCCTCTCTCTTTTTCTCTCTTCCGTGTACTTGGTCTTTCAAAAATTCTTTTTTCCTTTCCTTTCCTTTGCTTCCCTTTCCTTTTCTTTCTTTCTTTTCTTTTTTTCTTTTTTTTTTTTTTTTAAGATTTTATCTATTTACTTGACAGACAGAGACACAGCGAGAGAGGGAACGCAAGCAGGGGGAGTGGGACAGGGAGAAGCAGGTTTCCCAGCCGAGCAGGGAGCCCAAGGCAGGGCTGGATCCCAGAAGCCTGGGATCGTGACCTGAGGTGAAGGTGGATGCTTAACAACGCTCAACCAATGGAGCCACCCGGGCACGTGTCCCTCACAGGTTCTTCACAAATCTTTAAGACAGTCATAGTCACAGTCCTGGTAAGGGATGTGGATTAAAGAGGGATCTGTTTGGAGCTCTATAAACCAGGCCTGGGTGCTATAGAAAGCTTGATTTTCACTGTTCAGTCTCCTTACAGCAGCAGGCATGACTCTCTTTGGAAAGCTGCTGCAGGAAAGGAAGGGACAAAGCAGCCATCACAGTTCAACCTGAGTGATAACAGAAGGACGGAAGTATTTCCCTGATATTGACCCTGATCTTGTTCTTCCTGGAAGAGTTAATTTCCAGATATGTGGAACACTAAATTTTAAGTAGTTAGATCATATATGCACAACCTTGGTTCCTGCTTTGCCCGTATCATTAATAATTGCTCAAAACAGGGGTGCCTGGGTGGCTCGGTTGGGTGAGCATCCGACGTTTGGTTTCAGCGCCAGTCATGATCTTGGAGTTGTGAGATCAAGTTCCGCGATGGGCTCTGTGCTTGGTGCAGAGTCTGCTTGAGAATCTCTCTCTCTCTCCCTCCATTCCTCCCTGTTCTCTCCCTCTCTCAAGCAAATAAATAAATAAATAAATAATCTTTAAAAAATTATTCATGAACATGACTTCATATTTTTCTGACTTTAAAAAGAAGAGATTAGAGTTCATTTAAATAGAAAAACTTGTGCATCAAAGGCCATATCAAAGAGTGAAAAACCACAGAATGGGAGACTACATTTGCAAGTCGCATATCTGATAAGAGTTTGCAATTCAGAATATATAAAGAACTCCTTGGGAGCGTGGGCGTGGGTGGCTTAGTTAGTTAAGCATCTGCCTTCAGTTCAGGTCATGATCCCAGGGTCCTAGGCTGGAGTCTGCATTGGGCTCCCTGCTCAGTGAGGAGTCTGTTTCTCCCTTCACCCCTCTCCACTGCTTGTGATCTCTCTCTCTTTCACTCTCTCTCAAATAAATACAATCTGTAAAAAAAAGGACTCCTACAACTCAACAACAAAAAGACAAACAAGCCAATTAAAAATAGGCAAAGGACTTGAATAAACATTTACCCAAAGATACACAAATAGCAAATAAGCATATGAAAATATGCTCAACATCACTAGTCATTAGGAAAATGTAAACCAAAACTATAGTGAGGGGTGCCTAGGTGGCTCAATGGGTTAAAGCCTCTGCCTTCGGCTCAGGTCATGATCTCAGGGTCCTGGGATAGAGGCCCGCATCAGGCTCTCTGCTCAGGAGGGAGCCTGCTTCCTCCTCTCTCTCTGCCTGCCTTTCTGCCTACTTGTGATCTCTCTCTCTGTCAAATAAATAAATAATAAAGAAAGAAAGAAAAAGGAAAGAAAGAAAAAAAGAAAGAGAGAAAGAATGAAATACAGGAAAACTCAAAGTAGGAAATAAAACTCTCTTGTGATCTCACTACCTAGGATAACTGAATATCTTACTGGCCTTTCTTCCTTTTCATCTACTGGTAATGATTAAGTACAAAAGCTTCAAATGTAGGTTCAAATATGCACTCTGCCATTTACTAGCTATATGACAGCTCTGTGCTTCAACTTTTTGGTGAAATACAAATAATAATAGAACCCACTTCAGGTGGTTGATTTGCGGATTAAACAGGATAATAGGTTTTAAGTAATTAGCACAATGCCAGGCTCCTGGTAAGTGCTCAGTAAATGGTAGCTATTCGGTATGTATTTCATATTTTCCTATATACTGATTTGTATTCTATTCTCCTCATTTTCCCATACAAATAAAAATAATTTTTAATGCCAAGTAGTATTTGTATTCATACTGTAGCATCGTTTATTTAACTCAATCTCTGTTGTTGAATATTTGAGTAGTTTTGATTTTTCATTATTTAAAAAAGATGCAGCAGTGGACATGCTTGCTTGATTCTTCCCGGCAGCCGCTGCCTGAAAGGGGCTCTGCTCTGTCTCCTAGGCTCTGGGGCTCAAGGCAGTGCCCTACGTTGAGTCAGGCCCCAAGCTGGGAGACAGAATCTGAGTTCCAGTCGTCCTACTGCTCTGTCCCTGGGGATCACGCTTTTCTATATGGGCCTTTGCTTCCCCACCTTTAAAATGAAAGCTTTAGTGGGAATGATCTCAGGGTGATTTTTCTGCTGTAGGGCTCGATGATTCTCCAACGATCCTCCAGTATGCTATGGATTCCTCTGGCTCTGTTGTGGCCTTCCTCAGGGCCTTGTGTGCCCATGCTACAGCGTGTGTTTCAGTTTCTATTCTTAGCAGTGTGATCTTTAAACAAGGAATAGATTTGTGCATCTGTCTCATCTCAGATGTACGTGGCTCCTGCTGGGCTGTTTCATTCTCCACCATTCATTCACATTAGGAGCAGAGACCCATTAAGGAAATAAGTGGATGGTGCGCTTCCATCAACCATGGTAAGAACTGAATGCTGTCGGATCTGGGTTTGGCTCTCTTTGGTTATCGGGCCTGGGCTCTGTCTGACTCAGCTGTAGATGAGGTCAGAGGGATCTTTGTTTCAGCAGTACCTCCTTCCCCACTCCACCCTTAGATCCTTTCTCTGGGATAGGCCAGGGATGGTATTTGGGCAATGGTGGGTTTTGGAGATGGTGAGTCACCAACATTCCAAATGAGAAGGTCATTGTTTGTTCTGAAGTAGAGTGGACATGGATGAGTCTACTCTCTTCCAAGAGCTCTCAGTTATGGAGAGGTCTCAGGGTTACTTTGGATATTTAAGCACACAACTTCTGGGTCTTGCTTATCAAGATGGTGGGTAGAGGAGCCAGGTTCTTCAGTTTAAGATGACGATGGGTAATTCAGATGTGCATCTCAGCTGCAGAGCATTGGCAGATCATAGTAAGATCAGCAAATGCTTAAAGCCCACAGAGGCCAGGCCGGTGGGATGGGGTGCAGTAGGACTGCTGGTGACTTTGAAGAACAGGAGCATCCAGACCTTTTCTCGAGGGCAGCCTGTACTTACCCGGACCCACTTGTCATCTAATCATGGTGTCACCATTGACCTGGTGTTGCTAGATGTCCCATTTAGTTTCATTGGGAAGAGTTAGAAATCCAGATTTATTTGTGAAATATCCCATTTTAAAATATTGATAACTCAATTACATATTGGTAATCCAATTAAAATTGAACTGTGCACCAAAACACATCTGCTGGCCAAATCAGGTCTTGAATCTGCCTGTTGAAGGTTTCTCGATAGCCCTTTAGCCAGACAGTCACTCGACTTAAGCCAAAATGATGCATTCAGCAGTTCTCTTGGTTGGTAGCATTACACCATCTCTGTGCTGTGAGGCTCTGCGGGGTTCTGGATAACACCAAGCTTGGCATGAGCCAAAGTGCTCTAAGCAGAGGAGTCAGAAGACCTGTGTCCTGCTAACAACTTGCTAGGTGACATTGGGAAAGAAATTCTAGTCACAGGATTTCTTTCTGTAGGATAAGGGGAATGATCTCTACCATTCTTTCTAAGTTTGTAGATCATTCTTTTTGTAAAGATTTACATACTTACCTATTTTATTCCAGCTACTAGAGAAGTAAACTTCTCAGATTAGGATGAAAATTCATCTTTATTTGGCTCAAATGACAACTAGTTCTTTCTTTCCCATATTCTCCTATGTCATCAGTGATTTCTTTTTGTAGAGGTTTCTTTTTGTGTAGGCTTTTGCGGTGTTTTCTAAGGGCAAGAAAACATTTTGGAATAGAAGTCTTGGTGGAGTTGAGCCTATTAGCTTCTTGCTTGCTGAACACTCAACTTTGAATCAAATAATTATAATAATAATAACAACCATAACAATAAAAGGAATAGACTTGATACAAGGGACATCTTGAAGTAAAAAGACATTTCCTTGATGGCTCAGATAAAATTCTGCAATTAAATCTTTTCTTCTTATAATTTTATTAAAATTTAATTCACACACCATAACATTCACTTTAAAAAGTGTATAATTCAATGGTTTTTAGAATATTTACAGAGTTGGACAACCATCATCACTATCTAATCTCAGAATATTTTCCTGTCTCCAGAAAGAATCCCAATACCCATTATCAGTCACTCAACATTTTCCCCTCAGTCCTGGAAACCATTAATCTACTTTCTGCCATTATGGATTTTCTTACTTTGAACCTTCCATATAAATGGAATTATATAATATATGTGCCCTTTTGTAACTGGCTTCTTTCAGTTAGCATGATTTTTGGGGGGCATTGTCAACTTTGTTTTTAAAAGATTTTATTTATTTACTTGGCGGAGAGAGAAACAGCGAGAGAAGAAACACAAGTGAGGGAAGTGGGAGAGGGAGAAACAGACTCCCCGCTAAGCAGGGATCCCCATATGGAGCTCGATCCTGGGACCCTGGGATCATGACCTGAGCTGAAGGCAGACACTTAACTACTGAGCCACCCAGGTGCCCCAGCATGACGTTTTTATTGTTCATTCACATTGTAGCATGTATCAGTACCTCATCCTCTTTTATTGCCACATAAAATTCTACTGTATGAATTACCCCATTTTGTTTATCCGCTCCGCAGTTGATGGGCAATTGGGTTATTTCTACTTTTTGGCTAGCATGGATATGCTGCTATGAACTTGCATGTACAGGTTTTTGTATGGACATATGTTTTAATTGATCTTGGATCTGTACTGAGGGGTGGGATTTCTGGGTTATGCGGTGAGTCTGTGTTTAACCTTTTGAGGAAATGCCAGAATGTTTTCTAAAGCAGCAGCACCAAGTTATATTCTTACCAACAGTGTGTGAGGGTTCTTGTTTTACCAGATCCTTGTCAATAATTGTTATTATCTGGCTTCTTATTATGGTGATCCTAGTGGGTGTGAAGGGGTATGTCATTGTAGTTTTGATGCCATAGTTGAATCTGTTCTGGAATGTCCTGACCTAGACTATATACCCACCCTCCAGCTAATTACTGTGGCTGGTGAAGGCTGATAATCTTAAGTGAATTAGAGTGAACCCCTGGAGCTGGGGGTGGGTGCTATTCATAAACTAGAGGGGAAATTTGGAGATACTATTTGAAAGGAGGAAGACATGGATGACTGGGAGGCAACCGGCACATGTTTTCTATAGGACGGGTTTACTTGCTTGGTTTCAGGAATTGTCTTATACATAGGGATTGTAGTGGTGCAGAGTAGGAAGGAAAGACAATCTTGGTCAGGACTCTGGCATAGAAGCAGCTCACAAATAGGTGGATTGAAATAGATTCTACTGAAAATAGGCTGGTACTTCATAAGGCAAGGGGCATAAGCAGGACACTTTGGTCATCTTCTTTGTCCTGAAGGACTATGGGAAATTTTAGGGCTAGGCAGACATCAAGAGACATTTGTGAGAAGATTAACTGACTCTTTCTCAGCACTTCTTTGAGGCAGGCTGTTCTTTCTTTTCTTTCTCCTTTTTCTCCATTTCACATTGATGATAAGATCTGTCACTGAGGCCTTTCTGGCTGTTACTGCTGTGTAACAAATATCTTGCTCCCTCCTCAAAAAATATGTGTTTAAAACAACCATTTGTACAACACCGAAAAAAGATAAAAAGAGTTTGGCAACCGAATGTAGTGTTAGACCCCGGGCTGGATCCTGTGCTGGGGAGCGGGGCGTTGAAATGCTCTAAAGCGCCTTACTGAGTCAACTGGCAAAACTGGAATATCAGTGTAGATTAGATTAAAATATTCATATCAATATTAGCTTTACTAAAGTTGATAACTGTACTGTGGTTATATAAGATAATATCCCTATTCTTAGGAAATATACACTGAAGTACTTAGGGGCAAACGGCTATAATATATCTGTAACTTACCTTTAAATGGTTCAAAAAATTCATTTTTATATGTGGATTTTATATATCTGGTCATAAATTTTTATATATATGAAAGAGAGAGAAATAGGGGGTAAAGTTTTCACAGTAGTAGAATTTGGGTAAAGGTGGTATAAGGATGTGCTTTATACTTTATACATGGAAATAATTTCCAAATGAAAAAATGAAAGAAGCACAGCCAGTTTACTACTTTATTTTGCTCATGTTTTGTGGATCAGGAAGGGCTGGTCTGGGCAGTTTTGCTTGAGGTCTCTCATGCAGCTGCAGTCAGATACCAGGAGTAACTGCCCTCAGCTGAAGGCTCAACAGTGTTAGGGATCCAAGATGTCTCCCGAGGCCAGTGGTTGATGCTGACAGTCTACTGGGAGCTCAGCTGTATCTTTGACTTGCACACTTACATATGGCCTTGCTAGCATGGGAGTCTTGGGGTAACCAAAATTCTTAACCTTGTTTCTCCCAGAGTGAGAATCCCAAGAGAACAGGTGGAAGCTGACCTAGCCTTGGAAGTTATACAGCATCTTTTCTGCTGCATTCTCTTGGTTCCAAGGAAGTCACGACGTAGTGTCCAAGAACTTCCCATCATGTTCCAAAACTGCCATAGAAACTCACTGCATGCCAGGCACTGTTTTATGTGCTTTAAAGGTATTAACTCATTTGTTTCTTACTGAAAAACAAAAACAACCCTTATGGTAAGTAGTCTCACTATCCTTAGAGAAGACAAAACTTGAGGCCCAGAGTTTCAGTCCCCAACATCACACCATTAGTGGAAGAGCTGGGATTTGAATCCAGTCTGGTCCCAGAGCCTCTGGCCTTATCTACTACCTGATAGTACTTGTACATAGAGCCATGATTCCTGCTACATTTGGTTAAACTGCCATAAACATAGATAATTACTTTAAAAAACCTGATTTATTTCTTTATTTGAGAGAGAGAGAGAGAGAGAGAGAGAGAGAGAGAGAGAGAGAACACTAGTGGGAGGGTTAGATGGAAAGGAAGAGAGAAGGGCAAGCAGACTCCCCACTGAGCATGGAATCCAAGGCAGGGCGCCATCCCATGACCCTGAGATGAGGGGGCCTTAGCAGAAACCAAGATTTGGAGGCTTAACCAATTGTGCCACCCAGACACCCCCATATTCCCTTTTCACTCACAGTCACTGGCATACAAACTTCCCCAATACATTCAAAATCACGTGATACAATTCTTCTCAGCTCTGACTTTTGCACATGCACTTTCCTTTCCCTGGAATACCTTTCTTCTAATTATTCACCTGTCTCTATTATTTATTCTTCAGATCTTTTAGGAAGCCTTCTTTGACCACCCAACTCTCGGGAGAATGCTTCTTCTATGGACACACATGCTGCTTAATAGTTGTAGCACTTATGCTTGATAATTTTGTCTTTGTCCTGGCTGTCTTCCCCATTGGACTCTAAGTTCTCTGAGGGCAGGGACACTGCTCTGTTCAGGAGACGATCTCTAGAGCTGGGTACAGTGCCTGGTATGTAGTGTGTACATAATTACAGACCTCTCACTTATACTCCTCTAGACAATGACCACCTATTTCTCACACATAAATGCAGCCACTAGGATGCTCTCCTGACACAAAACCTGCCCATTCATTCTCGTCCATGCACCCTCAATCACTGTGACTTATTCCTCGTGCTCCATCTCTGACTCGTTCCTCACACACCCTCACCGCTGCAAGCCATCACACACACAATTACTGTGACACAGCTCTGATCCTCAATCACTGTCACGCACTATTTTTTACACAATCACAGTCACCATCTGTACTCTTAGAACAGGATATTTACTCTCCTATAAAAACTGAGTTAAGATGACAACAGCTCCATTTTTCACACACGCCTTCACATACTGTATTTTCTCATCCATATAATCCGCGACAATCCCTGACATTACACAGTTATGGTCACACACCGTCTACTGTCTCCTTCCTGCTTCCACTTGACACCCACTCCCCTTCACACGCGCACGTGCGCGCGCCCTCTCTCTCTCTCTCTCTCTCTCTCTCTCACACACACACACACACACACACACACACACACACTTACTGTCAAGGGATCGGAGGGGTTCGGCCGCGGGGTCTGAGCCGCCCTCTATCAACGTCTGAATCTCACTCCCACACCTTACACACTTACACTCACTCACTCGCTCACTCAGCTCTCACAGTCGAGGGACCTGGGGGGGGGGCGGGTCCGCGCGGGTCTGAGCCGCCGGGGGTCAGCGCCAGAGTCTCAGCCCAGGCTAGCGCGGCCCCGCCCCGCCCCGCCCCCTCATGCATATGCAGCACCTCAGCCTCGCAGCCCGGCCCCCAGACGGCCATTTGTAGCGGCGCTGGAGGCAGCGTTCGGCAGGCGCTGCGGAGACGTGCGGAGGAGCGCGCCCCCCGGACGCTGCCGCCCCTGGCCCCTGCGGTCCTCCCGCTTCTCCGCGCCTCGGGCGGGACCCGGCCAGCCCGGGCGCCGCGCTGCCGCCCGGAGCGGCCCTCCCGGCAGCTCCCGGCGCCCGGGACCCCTGCCCGCCGCTCGCCCGCAGCCCGCCGGCCGCACACGTCCCCGGAGCCGGGCCTAGGGCGGGCGGCGGCTCGGCGTGGCCGGGCGGGTTCGGCGCGTCCCCATGGCCGCGGCTGGCTGGCGGGACGGCTCCGGCCAGGAGAAGTACCGGCTCGTGGTGGTCGGCGGAGGCGGCGTGGGCAAGTCGGCGCTCACCATCCAGTTTATCCAGGTGCCTGGAGCGGGCCTGCCGGGGGCGCCGGGGCGGCGGCGGGCGGGGGCTCGCGCTACCTGTGGCCGGGCGGCTGCCGCGACCCCGCCCCAGAGGCGCCGCGAGGGCCGGGGGTGGGTGGGGGGGGTGCGGGCCCGGCTCTGCCCTCCTGCCCTGCGGCCGTGGCGCCGCGCTCCTGCCTGTCCGGCGCCCTGCTCGGCGTCCCGGGAGTCGGGCTTCTCAGGAATGCGTCCGGGAGGGCGGAGCTGGCAGGGTGGGAAGCGCCCATCCACCTTATCGCTCCGGTCGGGGCCGAACCCTCCCGGGAGGCTGCGCCGCCGCGCCAGGCTTCCTGCCCCGTGGCCCGGGCTCGGGGCGTCGGGTGTGGGGCCGCAGCCCCTCGCGCTGGGCTTCCACCCGCCGCAGCTGCCTCCTGCACCGTCGGTGCGATCGCGGTGGCATCTTGGCGGCGGCTCCTCGTGGTCTGCGGGTTTCTACGCGCACGCTGAGCCGGAGCTGCCCGCTTCGAGCTGTGTATTTCTCTTTGTGTGTGTTTGTGCTTTTCTTTTAAGTAATCTCGTAGGTAATATGCCCGGGTGGGAGTATGTGATAATGCCCGAGGGAAGTGGTGGCTTCGAGGAAGTTAGGAATGTTCTCCGATAGGGGTGAGACCATTTCCTAGGAATTCCTGGTGCCTTCCTGCTTCTCGCTTTAGCCAAGGTGAAGTTTGGGATGGGCCAGGCTAGGAGATGACCGACCGGGGCGTGCCTTCTGTATCTGTTCCAACTCCCCACTCCTCCACTCCCAGCTCTCTGGTTGCTAGAGGCGAAGTCAGGGCTTGTGGTAAAGAAATGGGCTGTGGAATTCTTCATTCTTAGGATTTGCTCTTGTTAAGAGGTTTGGGTGATTTTTGGGGGGGATTTTAAAAAATGAGAAACCCAGCTGTCTTTCTGCTTTTGTCAACCTAAAAGGTGTGGCATATGC
Organism: Spilogale gracilis; assembly: GCA_004023965.1. Classification (NCBI taxonomy): domain Eukaryota; kingdom Metazoa; phylum Chordata; class Mammalia; order Carnivora; family Mephitidae; genus Spilogale; species Spilogale gracilis. The sequence continues at coordinate 31,709 of PITA01008496.1, read as the reverse complement.
TGGGAGAGAACGAAGGTACCCCTTTATAACAGTAACAAAGATATTCTTACTATATCAAGATTACTGTTAAGATGCTTTGGTGAAGCATTGATTTCTCGTTTCCGTTTCATCCATTCGTTATCAGCTGGGATACTTGAATGGCTTATTTCACTTGAGGTTTAGAGTGACGGAGTACTGTTAACATAAATGTGGTTGTTACCTTTCACATGACTAAATGAGCAGTAATTGCTGTTAAAATGTTTCAAGGGGTTAAAAACTACTGCTAAAACCTTTTTGCCCAGGAAGAGAAGATGTTTATGTAATGAACATTTACAGTATGCTCATTAAATGGGTTTAAAAAAAAAGTCACACCAAGCAAGAGGTGAGGTTAGTTTAAGTTTAGCAGGCTGCAGAATCAGGGGTATTGTCTTGTTGCTATTTCCCTAGGGCCAAGAGAGACTTTAACTGATGGCAAAGCAAAACAGTTTATAGCTTAACCTTTCTTTGGGAACCAGTTGGGGGGGGGGGCCCACAGTGGTGGTGAGGAGTGAGAAAAGAACCCTGGGTTCCAGTATTAGTAAAGTGTCACCTGAAAGCTTAAACTTGACTCAAGTACACACTTGAGTCCTTTGTGGGCAGGGACCATCTGAATGTATTTAAATCTGTAAGTTATTTAATTAAGGTATTGGAACCTTTTGTTTTGGGGAAATAGTTTTAGAAACTGCTAAGATAACAGTAATTGCTATTTTAAAAAATGATTCTCTAGAATTCATTTGTTAAAGAAACACCTCCTTTATGAATAGTACTCTCCTAATGGTATAAAAGAAGTAAGGGACGTGTGTATGGATGAGAAACACACACATATGTGTACATGGAGAAGAAGTGAGCTTTGAGTCAACTTCAGTATGTCTTGCTCTTTTGTTTATTGGTTGCAAGAACACTGCCAGAATATTCAGCTTTCCTGAGCCTCAGTTTAATATCAGCAAAATGGATGGGATCACACATTGTTTATAATCCTTTAAATTACGGGAATATTCTTAGCACTGTGTCACATAGTATGTACTCAGTTAATGATGGCTATTAGTCTAAGTGTCTATGTGTATAATTCTGTAACATTTAAATGCAAAGGGAATTCAGAATTGGGGAAAAGTCAGTTTGGGAAGAATTGATAACAGCACCTTATAGACTTACTGGTAGAGAGAGAGAATGGGTTTTATGTGAGTATGGAGGAAGTTAGATGCTAGTTTGCAGAGAAGGCAAGCAAGGAGGGGAGTGGGAGAGCCAGATGAGCTGGAGCCAGTAAAAGGGAGGAATAGGCTCTGACTCCAAGGAGACTTTCTGCAGAGGTAGAAGCCAGCCCACCTGGATGGAGTCTCAGCTCTGCCACTTGCTGCATGCATAATCTTAGGTATATTACTTAATCTCTCAGTATCTCAATTTTCCCCATCTGTAATCTGGGGAAATAAAAAGTACCACATACTCTTGTGGTGGAAATTAAATGAGTTGACCTATGTCAAGAGCTTAAAACAATGCCTAGTACATAATAAGTTTACAGATATTATTGTTGTTATATTGAAGCTAAAGTGACTATCATCTACACTTAATAGAACCACTATTTATTGTCTGACTCTTGGGAAGTTAAAATTCATTCTGCTGTGATTGTCTAGCAGTAGTAATTGGAGGGAGAGGAGATGGCAGAAGGATAATAATCTTAACAAGTGGAAGTCTGTTCTTGTAGGAGTTCAGGATGACACAAATGGGTTTTATTTACTTTCTAAGTCTTCTGAAATGATAGTTTTTAGTGTTCAGTATATATTTTCCTATTATGTAATCTTGAGCAGGAAAAATATAGTAAATTGGGGAATGGAGAATTTAAAAACAACTTTGTCTTTAGCCTTGACTTTCTTTAACCTTAGATGTACTTGGGACCTATGCATTTGAAGAGCTGCAAAATAGGAAATTAAGGCAATAATTGCTTAATTGAGGGGCCTTTTCCTCTTTAAACATGAATTTAGCAGATCGTAAAATGTCTGCATAAAAATGTGAGATATGTGGAGTTCATGTTACTCTTCATAGTTTTTGGAAAAATGTTTTAAGTTTTGTTGGTAAATAGAATACCTAAATGATGAGTAAACTGTAGTTAGGAAATGATCTGAACATTGTACAAAGTGAAATGGAGAGAGTTTTGCATATCTGGATTCTGGGTCTCTATTCAGGTAATGCTGGGGAATCTCTTAATCTCTCAGTCTTTTCAAGGCTTCAGTTTTATTTTTCTCCATAAATGTTGAGTTTAGGTAAACAAATCTCTGTGTGTTTAAAATTCTGGGTTCTTATTTAACTAGCTGTGTGTCCGTAGTCAAATTTCTTAGGGTTCTCCAAGTCTCGCCTGAAAGGGGAGACTAGTAATAGTACCTTTAGGGTTTTTGGAATAAATACAGTAATGCATGAAAATCATTCAGCACAGTGCCATCTACAGAGTAAGTTAATAATAATTGTTACCAGGTTTTATTTCCTGCTGTTACTATCTTGTTCTTTCAAAACAAAATTTGTAATTTTTTCATTTCTCCTTGACACATAATCTGGTCTATTAAGTCTTCAGGACTCCCCACCTTCCACCCCAACCTCAGACTCCCCTTTTCACATTGTGTGGTCTTTAGGTGATTATTGTTGGTCCTGTTTTGAGTTGGGGAAACGTCTTTTTCATCAGTTGCAAGTTGATTTTTAGGGAATTTGGAGTAATTATTGGGCTTTTGGGTTATGTGCTAATACTCAGAAGAGAACACACGTGTTTTACAGAATTAGAGGAATTTCCCAGCTTCTAGTCTTTGTTTAACATCCTGACTTTATTGAGCAGTTTGTCATATTTTGAGCTGTGTAGAGGGTAGTTGATTGCTCACGTGTCGAGTTTTAGTCTACAACCTGTTAGTCTGAACCTGACTCAGACATTGCTTTTTAGTCAGAGTTTGTCTCTTGCTGAATGCTTTTTCATTGACTTTTCCCGGGACAGAGATCCTAGAAGAGATTTCAAAACTCATGTATTATGTTATAGTTAATTGATCCATGTATGAAGGGCATGAGTTTTGTTTCGGAATTGCTGCTCTACTGCAGCGTCTTGAAGACACTCTGCTATTAGAAGTCACTTAAAATAACTCGTGTCTGTGAATTTGAAACTATAGGCTTATTTTTTGAGTGTGCAAATCTATTGCATTACATTTTCAGAGTAATTTACAAATGAATCCTTAGTATTGAAAAATAAGGCACCTCTCCTGATGGTGGTACTTATTAAGATCACCTCATCTGGGGCGCCTGGGTGGCTCAGTCGTTGGGCGTCTGCCTTCGGCTCGGGTCATGATCCGGGGATTCTGGGATCAAGCTCCACATCGGGCTCCCTGCTCGGGGGAGGCCTGCTTCTCTCCCTTTCGCTCCGCCTGCTTGTGTTCCCTCTCTCACTGTGTTTCTCTCTGTCAAATAAATAAAATCTTAAAAAAAAAAAAAAAAAAAGATCACCTCATCTTAGTAACACCGGAAATGGAGCTGCTGGCAGTTCCTGCATAGAAATAGTAGGCACGCAAGGAAGAGGATGGCCCACTTTTGTCAGAGGAGAAGCAGAAGGAAATTCTAACCTGAGGTCTTTTAAAATTCATTCTTCTTATTCATTCTAACGTATGTGCATCTCTCCTTAATGGGATGGGGAAAGTTGCAGGGACATAGTGGGAACATTCTGTTGAGTAGGTCAAGAATCCTGTTTTTCCCCTTGATAGAAGACCATTAGAAGGCAAAGTGATGATGACAGGCAGCTGCCTACTAGGATGATATTTTTTTTTTTTTAAGATTTTATTTATTTGACAGTGAGAAACACAGCGAGAGAGGGAACACAAGCAGGGGGAGTGAGAGAGGGAGAAGCAGGCTACCTGCCAAACAGGGAGCCCGATGTGGGACTTGATCCCAGGTCTCCGGGATCATGACCTGAGCCGAAGGCAGTCGCTTAACCAACTGAGCCACCCAGGGGTCCCTAGGATGAGATTTTTAATTCACCCGTGAAGCTGAAATGTGGGTCTTTGCAAACTTTGAAGTGAAAGTAGTGGTTAGTTTGGTTAGGAATTAAATTGGTAACTTTAAAAGGGGGGGAGGGATGGGATTTTTTTTTTCAAAGATTTTATTTATTAGAGAGAGAGAGAGAGAGTGCGCGCGCACAAGCAGGGGCAAGTGGCAGTGGGAGAGGGAGAAGCAGGATCCCTATCAAGCAAGGGAGCCTGACTTGGGGCTCCATCCCAGGACCTCAGAATCATGACCTGAGCCGAAGGCAAAACTCAATCGACTGAGCCACCCTGGTGCCCTGAAAAGAGACTTTTTAAAAGCAGTATTGTTTTTTTAATTTTGAAAGGTCCTTTTTCTTTTTAGTTTCTTTTCTTTTCTTTTTAAGAGAAGGGGTAGGGGTAGGGATAGAGGAAGAGAGAGAATCTCAAGCAGACTCTTCACTGAGCCTGGAGTCCATTACAGGGCTTGATCTCATGACCCTGAGATCATGATCCAAGCCAAAATCAAGAATTGGACACTTAACCGACTGAGCCACCTAGGAGCCCCTAAAGGTTCCCTTTTCAAATTAATTGATCTCATAAAATTGAAACAGATTTTGTGATGCTGTATGAAGATTTCTTTTTTTTTTTTTTTAAGATTTTATTTATTTGACAGAGAGAAACACAGATAGAGAGGGAACACAAGCAGGGGGAGTGAGAGACAGAGAAGCAGGCTTCCCGCCGAGCAGGGAGCCCGATATGGGGCTCGATCCGGGGTCTCCAGGATCATGACCTGAGCCGAAGGCAGTTGCTCAACCAACTGAGCCACCCAGGCGCCACCTGTATGAAGATTTCTAACTTCCTTTCTTTACCTCCCCCCCTTCCAAGGAAAACTAGAAGCGTCTTTAGAGTGTTAGTTCTGTATGGTCTCCTCACTGAAAAGTAATAATGGGGAGCGGGGAGCCTGGGTGGCTCAGTGGGTTAAAGCCTCTGCCTTCAGCTCAGGTCATGATCTCAGGGTCCTGGGATGGAGGCCCGCATCGGGCTCTCTGCTCTGTAGGGAGCCTGCTTCTTCCTCTCTCTCTGCCTGCCTCTCTGCCTACTTGTGATCTCCCTCTGTCAAATAAATAAATAAATAAAATATTAAAAAAAAAGAAAAGTAATAATGAATAAAAGACTTTCACTCTGTCGGTAGACTTTGTGGAGTTAATAGTGAATCTTCTGGCAAGGCCTTGATCTTGAGTTACTTTGGGCAGAGTTGCTGAGTCTGTGTTCGGGATTGAAACTTAGTTTAAAGTAATGTCCTTGGTAGACCTTTTGATTTATTTCTGCTTTGTAAAGAGAAACAGCTCTCAGGCTTTTATGAAAAAGACAAAGATTTATATATTCACTTATTTTATATGTGGTTCTGAAAGAAGCAAGAAATACAAGTTGTCTAAAGTGCTACTGAAGGCATAGAATGAGTTCCTTGTCACCTTATAAATTATATTTTATTTTTAGTGTTTTGTAAAAGCAGTGTGATTGTTGATTGGCTACATAGCATTAAATCATAGTTTAAGTAAAAATATTACAGTCACGGAATTTGTTGTTTGTATATATTAGTAGTTTAATATTGCCCTCCAACTTACCTTGTCACCTCATATGGTGATTTTTTCCTAGGAGAAAGAGCTTTGTATACAAGTAAGAACATGTTCAGTACTTGAAGTATGGATATAAATGTCAAAGTAACATCCAGTGTTGCTTTAAAAAAAACCAACTTCACTCAGATTTTCCAGATGCTAATATTTTACTGTATTTGTTTTATCCCTTTACCCATCTATGCTGTATTTTTTTTTTAAATCATTTGAGTGTAAGTTGAAGACGATGACTCCTTATTTTTAAGTTTCTACATGTATATTTCCTAAATACAGGGGCATTTGCTTACATAAACATAGTCTATAACCCAAATCAGAAATTAACATTGATATACTAATCTAACATGCAGAGCTTTTTCAGATTTTGCTGGTTGTCCCAGTAATGCCATTTATAGCAGGAGAAAATCTCTGATTTTGCACTGCATTCCTTTTCCATGTCTTTTTAAATTTGGAGCAGTTCTTTAGTCTTTGTGTTTTAGGACATTGACGTTTTTGAAGAGTGTAAATTATTTGTAGAGTTCCCTCGATAACGAGTTTTTCTGTTTCCTCATGGTTAAATTTGGTTTATGCATTTTGGGGGCAGGAATAACATAGAAATAATGAGTTGTTCTTAGTGCTCTGTATCAGGAGACATAAAACAGATGTAGATTTGACTGTATATGTGTTTACCTTTTGACTCAGTAATCCCAGATCTAGGATTTTACCCTGAAAATACACTTCCTCGAGTATGAAAATACACATGCATGAGCTCAGAGCATTGTTTGTAGTTTAAAAACTTAGAAACAGGGGTGGTGCCTGGTTTGCTCAGTCATTAAGCCTCTGCTTTTGGTTGGGGTCCTGATCCGGGAGTCCTCAGATTGAGCCCCTCATTGGGCGTCCTGTTCGGTGGGAAGACTGCTTCTCCCTCTCTCGCTCCCCTGCTTGTGTTCCCTCTCTAGCTGTGTTTCTCTCGGTCAAATAAATAAATAAAATCTTGAAAAAAATTAGAAACAATTTATAGAATAGGAGAGGGATTGAATAAAATGTGGCACATTTACCCAGTGGAGCATTATGTACCCATTAAAAAAATAAGAAAGATCACTATGAACTGATATGAAGTGCTTTCAAGGATAAATTGTTCAGTGAAAAAAATGCAAAAGTATCTACTATATAATGTGCAGTGTACTATCTTTTGTGTAAGAAAGACGGGGAAATAAAGTTTGTATTTTCAGCACTGAACGGATAAAGCAGAGATTAATGAGATTGGTTAGCCATATGGAGTGGGTAGGAATGAGGGGGAAGGGGTCGAGAGAATGGGGTTGATGACCTTTCTGAGGATGCTTTCTGACTTTTGGAACTGTGTTTAATGTTTCACATACTCAGTCCATAAACAGCAGACAGCAGTACAATCAAGCGATGAAGGAAAAAAACCACCCTAAGGTGGAATACAAACAAGTAAATGAACCGAACCTTGTTTCAGATGAGTAACATAACCGCACTGAAGTGGGGAAAGGAAAACTAACTTTTGAACTGGTGTTTGGACTATGTCCTCAGGATAAAGACAAAAAGTACTTGAAACAAACATTGAACTATAGTTTGTAGCTCTGTGTGTGTGTGTGTGTGTGTGTGTGTGTGTGTGTGTGAGAGAGAGAGAGACAGGAATGGGTTTTCAATTCTGAAATGATTTTCTATACTAAGACTAAGCAAATAGGTAAATATATTTCGGAAAATGGGAGCCAACTTTCTCACTGTTCTCACTGTGGAAAGGGGGAAGGTTAGCATCATCTTTGATGTTTGGAATTGAAGATACTGGCATAAATTCACGGTTTAAAAATTATAGATGCAGAAGTGGATGTACAGGTACACTCATCTGTGCGTCTTGTTTCCAGCTCTGTCCACTAAGAGTGCCTAGAAACAGTGACTCCCCATTAGCAGTGAAAATACCTAGTGCCAGATCTTGGTTCTCAATACCATTCTTTACTAACAGGAACCTTAGAGAAATGACTGATCCCAGGGCTAGGCCAGGGAAAAATAGAAGATGAGCTTGGAGTATCATGTAGGGTCAGAAAGCAAGGAGGTGCTCAAAAAAAAATGATAGTGACATGTCAAAGAGACATAGCCAGCCCAGAAGGACTCCCGTTGGCTAATTCAGGGACAATATAACCAAGTAATTATAGTAATTGATTACCTGCCATAAAGTAGGAATCTGTGAGTTCATGGGGATAAATAAATAAATGGAGGAGGAAGGGAAGTTCTTCCTTAAGGTAGAATTCTAATAAGCTCAGAAGAAGTGGTGGAATTAGGAAATCACTATTTGGTGATCATAACAATTGATTTGAGTCAGAATCATAAATGGATGTTAGAGCTAGTGGATTTGAGAGTAGTTGGATGTTAACAGTCTTAAAGCATCTGCCCATGAATATTATTATCAAGAGAAAACAGTAACCGTAGTGGGGAAACCTGGCTTACGTCACCTTGACCAAATGATCAAAACTAATGCCTCTGATGTTGCATTCGGTAATGATAATAAGCAGTTTGTTTTACTCAGCTATGTTAACAAAATCTAGTTTTCATTATCAATGTAGCTAGGTCCTGAATGAAATGAAACCTAAAGAAACCAAGTTGAGGCAAAATGGGACCACCTTTGTTTCTGTCTAAGGAGAAAATTTCTGCCTAATTTTCTAGCCAGGTATCTTTTGAGAGAAAGGTTGAGAAATTTATGTTAGGTCACTGCTGATTTTGGCCATGATCTTTAACATAATGACCTCCCTTTGCACTAATCTTGTATTCATTCATATTATATTATATATAAAAATATATATAATATATATCATATTATATATAAAATATTTATATATATTTTGGCCATGATCTTTAACATAATGACCTCCCTTTGCACTAATCTTGTATTCATTCATATTATATTATATAAAAATATATAATATATATTATATTATATAAAATATAAATATATTTTATATTATATATAAAATATATAATATATGTATTATATATAAGTATATAACATATATTTTTAATTATATAATTATATATTTATATAATTTTTTCACCCTGTGCTCCATGGTAGATTCTCTCTCTCTCTCTCTTTTTTTTTTTTACGACTCAGATTTACCTTAAAATTATTTGTAATCTTGGGATACCTAGGTGGCTCAGTTGGTTAGGCGTCTGCCTTTGGTACAGATCGTGATTTCAGGGTTTGAGTTCCACATTGGATTCCTTGCTCAGCAGGGAACCTGCTTCTCCCTCTACCTGCTGTTCCCTTTGTGTATTCTCTCTCTGACAAATAAGTAAAAATCTTTAAAAAATTATTCATAATCTTAAACATATCTAACTAGAAAAACAGAATAATAGTGTTTTATTCCCAGTTATGGGAAATGAGGAATTTAGCAGTTTTGGTTGCTGTTTGCACCCATCCCTTTCATAAATTTCATGTCCTTATTTAAAGCAACCAAAAGTGGGTGTTGCGGTGTTTTTAGAAGATTGTTTTTTGTGTTTTTGTGGTTTTTTTTGTCTTTTGCTATTATAATTATAATGGTAAATAACAATGGTATTAATCCCTTTCTTATGAAGGGTTTTTGCTTTTATTTGCCATTTGTATCATTCTAACTGGTTTCAGTGCTTAAATAGTCTTTATCAACAGCTAGTTTTTGTTTTGAATTGTGATTTAGAGAATACTTTCAAGTGCTTTTTACTGAAAAGATACCTAAGATATTTACTTTTGCATGTTAAGTGATGATTTGGCTGGATGTAAAATTACTGGGCCCCAACATTTTTGTATTAAAACGGTGGAGGCACATCTTTGTTTTCCATGTCTTTACCTTTATTTGGCTGCCTGGCTTCTCAAGTTTCCGTTCTGCAGGAATAACTTATTTTTTACTTGCACGCTTGTAGCCTTCTCTCATCATTGGAAATGGAAACATTAGGATATGAGTGGAACTTTTTTTCTGTTCACTAGTTTTCCCTGGAAGATGATGAAACACTCTCAGGTCTCTAAAGGTTTTCTTTTCCGTTTTTATTCATTTTCTCAGTCATCTTATGAAATACTATTCATGCATTGATTCTCTGAAGTCATACCATATTGTCTTAAGTTAATCAGCAAGAGAGTAAGATAGTCTTTTAGAAGAATTTGTTAAATTTGCCTTCTGTATCACTGATGAAATTTTCTGGATGTGAAATGTAGTTACTGCCTCAGACTGATTTAATGGCCTTGATAGCTCAGTCTGATATTAACCAGTGGTAATATTCTCTTGTTTTTCTCTGAAGACCACAAAACTGCTATTTTGTAAGTTTGTTACTGTTTAAGAAAACAACTCTTTCCAGGGGAGGAGTTTCTCCTTGTGTGGTAGACTGTGTTTTTAAAAAATGTATTAAAAATGTAGCTGTTGCTGGTGGTGGTAGTGAAAAACTGGCTTTCAGAATTACCTTGGAGCGCTTTTATTCCCAGTCTTTTTTGATGCTGAAGGGCAGGCAGGTTGATACCTGGGATAATTTTTGGAGTATCAGCAGAATTTCAACAAATGTGAAATTCTGTTAAGCCCTACTAAGACATTCAGGTAGTTTTGGGGTTTTGCTGAGATGTATAATTTTGGAGAATTAGAGATGGTTAAAAGGGATAGTTTTCATATTGATTTATCCTTCAAGGTTAACCTTTCTGCATTGAGCCACTTGAAGAAGCTGGGGAGACAGTGAGTGTGTGTGTGTGTGTGTGTGTCTAGTCTGAAGTATGCTTATTTTATATTGTGTATAGATGTCTTTTTATGATTTCATACCTAAACTTTTTGTTGTGCTTTTTAAATTAAAAAATCGTTTTTTCTAATTTTGTTAATTTAAATTCAATTAATATATAATGTATTATCAGTTTTAGAGGTAGAGGTCAATGATTTATCAGTCTTATATAATAGCCAGTACTCATTATGCCATATGCTCTCCTTAATGTCCAGCACCCAGCTGCCCCATCTCCCAATCCCTTCCCTTCTGGCAACCCTCAGTATTGTGCTTTTTTTTAAAAAATGAGATTGATTGCCATCTGTTTTTCACAGTAGTACTTTAGGTAGGTAATTTATATGTTATAAGGTATATTTTTAATGGTATTGTAAAGAATTTTAGTGAGAGGTTTTCCAGAATATTTACAGTATCCTTAATGATTCTGGAAAGGCATTCCAGGACTGATTTTGCATTGTTTCCTTGATATGAAATCTTATACTTTTTAGATAATTTTGATTTCGGTTTGGATATCTCCTTAATTTTTAAAAAATATATTTGACAAAGGATTGAGTAGATCCTTTTGTGGATTTCTAGCTTTGTTGGGCTGTGGTCAAAGAACATGACCTGTAAATTCTGTTTTGGAATATTAAGGATTCTTAGTGGCCAAACATATCATTAATTTTTGTAAATATTCCAGAACACGAGAGAAGAGTATTCATTTGTGGTTTATAAGGTGCGAAGTTTTATTCAAGTTTGTTAAAATGGAATTTATTAAAAAAAATGGGATTTATTATATTATTCAAATCTTCTGAATCTTCCTTTTTTTTCTTAACTAATCTGTGAAACTCTAAAATACACTCATTATAATATAATATATACTACCTCATGAAGGCTGCATTTAATTTTTTTCCTCATATTTCTTATTTTGCTTTGTTTTGTTGCTATGTCATTGGTATATAAAATGTTGTGATTGAATTTTCTATTAAAATTCTATATTAAATATTATAATTCAATATTAAATATTAAAATTCAGTAGTATCTTGTGTGGAGTTTAATCTTGATTTTGATCCTGTGATACTATGTTGCCATTCCTGCTTTCTGTTTGTATGCATTTACTTCATTTATATTTCACATTTCTTTTTTGATCATTTTCTGGTAAACTTTTGTGACCAGTACTTAATGTGATCTTTAAAAATCAAATTTAAGAGTCTTTGTCTTTTAATAGGGAATTCAGCCCATTTACATTTATTGTATAATTTGATTATGTATTTGTAAAATAATCTAGGTAAATTCGTTTTTATCCTTTTAATTCTTTTTATATTTTTAAAATTTTTTATGTAGGCTTCATTAAAATTTTTTTTATTCTTTTATTTCCCCTGCATTGAGAGTATAAATGTAGAGATTATTTTTAAAAGTAGAGGTTGTTCCCCCCCCCCTTTTTTTTAAGATTTTATTTATTTGACAGAGAGACAGCAAAGCACGAACACAAGCATGGGGGAGAGTAGGAGAGTGGAAAGCAGGCTGCCCGCCGAGCAAGGGGCCCGATATGGGGCTCGATCCCAGGATCCCGGGATCATGACCTGAGCCGAGGGCAGATGCTTAACTGATTGAGCCACCCAGGCGCCCGCAGTAGAGGTTGTTTCTATGAAACTTATTCCTTGTGGTTGGTTTTGTCATCGTTGTATGCAGTCTATGAAATTAAACACCACAGCTGCCATGTTTTTGTTTTTTAAAAAGATTTCCTAGGCCTAGAAAAATTCATGCTGCTTATCTGAGAAAAGAGAGCTTGAGGTAGTGCAGAGAATCCTTTTTGTGAGTCAAGATTTATTCAGATCTTGGTTTAGCCACTATATGGCTTTGGACAAGATAACCATTTTGTGTAAACCCTGTAAACACTACAATGTTTAAAGTAAAATAAGTATTTTAGTAGAGGATTTTTTTGAAAAGTCTTCTTTTTTTTTAGCTTTTTTTTTTTTTAAAGATTTTATTTATTTAACAGAGAGATCACAGGTAGGCAGAGAGAGAGGAGGAAGCAGGCTCCCTGCTGAGCAGAGAGCCTGATGTGGGCCTTAATCCCAGGACCCTGAGATCATGACCTGAGCTGAAGGCAGAGGCTTTAACTCACTGAGCCACCCAGGCACCCTTAGTAGAGGATTTTATTTATTTATTTTTTATTTAAAGATTTTATTTTTCTGAGAGAGAGTGAGCAAGAGAGAGAGAGAGAGAGAGAGAGAGAGAATGAGTGCACAAGTCTGTGGAGAGGCAGAGGGAGAAACAGACTCCCCTGAGCAGGGAGCCTGACTCGGGGCTCAATCCCAGGACCCAGAGATCATGACCTGAGGTGAAAGCAAACACTTAACTACTGAACCACCCAGACACCCCAGTAGAAGATTTTATAGATTTGGAATATTTTGCCTGAACATTTGTCACTTAGTTGTATTTGTTTTTGTACATTTTATACTTTAGATTTTGAAAGTCATAGACCAGGAATAGAAGTAATCATATAGGTTATGGACATTGGAGAGGGTATGTGCCATGGTGAGCGCTGTGAATTGTCTAAGACTGATGATTCACGGACTTATACCCCTGAAATAAATAATACGTTGTGTGTTAATAAGATTTAAAAAAGTAAAAAGTAAAAAAAGTAATCATATAGTAAAATATTTGTTAATATTTATTGTTAATATTAGGTCTTAAACAAGATATAGTAAATAGTTGGGGAAAAAAGCTTAAGAAAGATGAGTTTATTACGGTTCCATAAGAACCTGACTTTTTTTTTTTTTTTTTTAAGATTTTATTTATTTGACAGAGAGAAACACAGCCAGAGAGGGAACACAAGCAGGGGGAGTGAGAGAGGGAGAAGCAGGCTTCCCGCCGAGCAGGGAGCCCGATGTGGGACTCGATCCCGGGTCTCCGGGATTATGACCTGAGCCGAAGGTAGTCGCCTAACCAACTGAGCCACTCAGGCGTCCCGAGAACCGAACTATTTTTCATTTTGGACTTCAGAGTTTCTCTGTAATTAAAAGAGTATATGTAGCCTGTGTACATTTAATTGAATCTTGAGTTTTAGAAATTTTAGTAGTTGATCCATATCATTCAGTTTTATTAAAAATAGTTTTGGGAGAAGATCGTCCTATTTTAATTTCTTTGTGGAAATTCTGACTCAGGAAATGTAAAACAGCCTGAGAGTAAGGTCTTAAAGATTTATTACTTTTGTTTTATTTCCTGGAGGGTTTTCTTTTAATGCCTTGTTTTTGGTTAAATGATGACATGTGGTTGAGATTAAAACAGTCAGCAATTTGTTAGCTGAAAGGAAAAGAATAGTAAGCAAGTAGTTGAGTCAAACTGCAAAGGAAGTTTTGTGATAGATACAACATTTTAGAAATCTTGTAGAAATGCTATATGACTATGAAATTTGTAATTTTTGTCCCTTTTGTTTCTGAAATTAAGGTGTGTCAGTAATGTAGGGAAATTCTCCTTATGTGTTTGTATGCATGTGCGCAAGATACACAGATGTGTATCTTACTCAAACTGAGAAAAGAGTGAATTTAAGTTTAGAGAAGGGTTCATGGGTTTGGGGAATAAAAAAATGGAGATAAAATATAAAACAATGAACTAGGTCTGTGATAATTTAATGCAGGTGCTTAACTCAATGGTTATAGTAGCTTGATTGAGTACTATATGAATTTATTATTTTCATATACTGGCATAGAATTTCCCTGCCAAACTTGTTCTGAATTAGCTGCTTTTAATTATCAAATAACTAATCTTAACAATTTCTTATAATTGCTGCAGTGTTATATGGTCATACTTTTCATTTAGTTGACAGTTAAGAATAGAGTAGGAATTGGTGAAGTTACATTTCAGTAATACAGACTTCATCACATGTTGGGTCTTGGGATTATTTTCTTACCATTATAAAGTCTGATAGGTTCTGTGATCATAATTTTAGCAGGTGTTAAAATAGTATGGAAAATTTTGTTATAATGTGAGGTTGTGAGTCTCAGTTTTTAATTTTACATTTAAAGACACTGATGTTTTGTTTATTTTTTTCTCCTCCCTTAGTTGCAAATTATGTATTTACTTAGATTTCTCTGTAGCAATTTCAGGAAGGAGCCATTGGCTGAGTTGATTAGTCAAATGAAGTTGTCTGACATGGGTTACTTTAGTTTGTGGTTTTAGATGAACAGTACATGGTGCACAGCTGTCGCTCCAACAGCTTTGTTCCAGCTGTCTTACTGGCCTGTCACAAAATACCCCACATTCCTTTTTTTTTTTTTAAATGGAACTCCTTGTAATATTCTATACTTTATTGCTTTAAATGGATCCTACTAATTACCTTAATGACTTCTTCACTTTTATGCCTATCCATAGCTATTTATTTAGAATGGTGCTAAAATGGATTATGAATAATAGATTTAAGCCTTGTCATATTTACAATTTTTGTTGTTAAAGTTGCACTTGTGAAATATTTGTACAAGTAGTAAACATTGAAAAAGGCACCAAACTTAAATAATGTCCCCAAATACATAGTTGGTATTTAAATAATGAAACTGTTCTAATTTCTTATTTTAACCTTGAGTTTGTATTAATAAGTTTCAGCAGAATTGTAAGATGAACAGCCATAATATGGCTTATAGTTTATAAAGCTCGTATAGTACTTATATAGGTAGACTTTAGTTTGTGGGCCATTTTATTTTAAGATTTTATTTTTACCTAATCTCTACATCAACATGGGGTTCAAACTTTAAAACCCGGAGATCAACAGTTACATGCTCTTCCGACTGAGCCAGCCAGGTGTGCCTAGTTTGTGTTTTTGAGAAAGTGGTTGGATTTGATTCATTTTACTATCTTATATAGTAACCGAATTATAATATGGTTTCAAGTTTTGTTTTGTTTTTTCAGTAAGGAGCAGGGACCTATGCAGAATATTTTGAATCAGTAATGTCTAATGTATATCAAATATATTCTGTGTATTGGATGTCATGGCATAAGCTTCACCTCGTTTAATCTTTTTAGCTTATTGTTTCTTTTTATAACTGGAAACCAAGGCTCAGAGGTTAAATATGTTGCTCAGGATCCCACAATATGGCTGAGATGCGACTTGAATCTATATTTTCTGACTACAAAGCACCTATGGGTGCTAAGTGCTATATATACTGTCTTGCTCAAATAAAACACTTTTGTTTAATTAGTTACCTTTGTAAGTCTTTGAGTTGGGTTTTTTTTCTCCATTAAAAAAAAAAAAGGTTCATGAAGCACTCTCCGGTTTAGTTGAAATTAGAAGAGCTGCGATTGAATAGGGAGTAAAATTTGGTTTAAAGTATCATCTTGCCTCCCTTTCTGCTCCTCTGCCTCCTTGTGATCGATGTCCCACTACTCCTGCGCTTGCTGCCTTGGCTTCTGCTCTCTCCAGACGTGGCAACCCCCAGACACCTGCACATACTTATTTGAAATTCTTGCTCTTACACAGTGTATTATGTCTGGAGAAACACAGCCTCATCACACTTAGTCACAATCTGTGTGAAGCGCACATCCACAACTCTTGGGAACCTCTGTCCTTTACCAAGTATGCCCTTTTATCTGACTAATTTTTAGTCATCGTTCTAGATGTGACTCAGGGTTCATCTCCAGCAAGCCTTTCCCCAGGGAATATCCAGATTGGAGTAGGTGCCCCTCCCATAGTATCCTGGACATTTTTTTGGTGAACTTTCTGGGAGTAAGTTGCGGAAGTAATGTCCCTTTAGTGTTTTCCTAAAGAACAAAAAAGAGAGGAGTCTTTAACATAGCCTTAGTACACAAAATCAGGAAATTGTAATACTGTTATCTAACATACTTTATTAAACTTAGTTGTTCCAGTAATGTCCTTACAACAAAAGAAATTTTTTTTTTTGGTCTAGAATCCAACCCAGGATTGCACATTGCACTTATTTTTCATGTTTTTTTAGTCTTAAAGTTATTTGTAAAATAGTCTACAATTTGGGTCGTCTGATATTTTATCATTAGAATCAAATTGTGTAGCTTTGGCAGAAACATCACAAAGGGAAAGTCTTCCTCCAGTACCTCATATTAGGGGAGCACATGTCTGTTTTTCCCAATACTGGTGTGGAATCTGATTGCTTAGTTAACCACTGAAAAGTGCTGGCTGTTCCCTTTGTGATTAGTAAATACCCTGTGGGTAGAGATACCAAGGCCAGGTTAGTAACTAGTTGTTTTTGAGTCTTTGAGGTTGTATTCAACTCTTGTCCTTTCTTCTTTCATCATTTCCTAACTTCCCTCTCTGTCTTTCTTCTTATACTTGCTGTCTCCAGTTTACATTTTGTGACAAGAGTGTTTTTTTAATCCCCTCAAAGAATGCTTGATTTATAGTCACATTGTCTTTAGGGAGAGAAGCCCCCCGTTAAACTACATTTTCTTTATTCAGTGAAAGAATCTATATTAGATTTTGTTGGCCTTGGTTTCTTCATCTGTGAAATGGAGGCTCTGAAAGATATATCTAGATTATATATAGGGTCCTTTGAGATTGTACAGTCCTGTGACACATGACTTTCTAAGTTTTTAAAAAACTTAAATAGGTTGAGGGCACTTGAGTGGCTCAGTGGGTTAAGCGTCTGCCTTCAGTTCAGGTCATGATCCGAGGGTCCTGGGATCGAGCCTGGCATTAGGCTCTCTGTTCAGCAGGAAGCCTGCTTCTCCCTCTCCCTCTGCCCACCTCTCTGCCTACTTGTGGTCTCACTTGCTGCCAAATAAGTAAATCTTTATTTTTTAATTAGGTTGTTTTATCTTGCTTGGTTTTGTTTCCCTAAGATATTTAAGAGGTCTTCATACTTTTTTGTGTTTTTTTGCTTTTTAGATTTTATGTATTTGTTAGGGAGAGAGAGCTAGCGAATGTAGAAGCAGGGGGAGTGGCAGGCAGAGGGAGAAACAGGCTTTCCACTGAGCAAGGGGCCTGCAGGGGGACTCAATCCCAGGACCCTGGGATCATAACCTAAGCCACAAATAGACACTTAACCGATTGGGCCACCCAGATGCCCCCATACTTCTTTCTATACAATATATAAATGTCTCATTGCTTTGGTTTATCATAGAACTGTCCGTCCTTTGACAGACCATGATATGCTTCATATCCGCATTGATAATGTCTCTTCCCAAGCTGGTAGAGAGAGTGTGGTATTTTTTTGTTGTTGTTGGGGTGGGGAACTCATTCCCACAATAGTCGATAAATAAATCCTGTCATTCCATGGAGTTTTCTGAATTGCTTAAAAAATAAGAAAAAAAACCCATTTGGTCCAATACTGTTTATTACCTTTAAAAACATGATTTATGTGTAATTTCCTTTGGAGGGTTTTAGAGAGTTTCTAATTATTACAGTTTCTAAGGAAGTGAGAATCTTGATTCATTGTGGAATTTAGAACAGATTATTTATTTGTAGAGGTTAATTTCATTATAAACAGACCCAAAGAGTCGTGTTATTTCAACATTAATACTTAAGTTCTGTAGTAAAAGCATTTAATGAATTATAAAAAATTACTTGGCCACATTTTAATTTTTTAAAATAATTCTTGAGAGTTTCTGTAATACCTAGAACTTACGTTTTATGATGTTTTGTATTTGTGTAATACTTTCGTTTTCACGGACTTTTTGTTTTCACGGTTTCCTTTTAATACCAACAATGACCCTTTATGATGGCAAGGTGGTGATCATGGTCATGGTTATTTTCCATCCTATGGAAGAGGAAATGGAGGTTTGGGAAGAAGCTATTTGCCCAAGGTTCTCTAGCCAAGTAAGCGGTGAAGCTGAGATTGGTTTTCCCAACTCCTAAAACACACCAGTTTTCTTACAATAGACTACGAATGTTAAATTGGAACAAGAATGCCAACACTTACTAGAGGGGAACTGAAAGGACATACATTTTCATTTGATGGATGTGAAATTCTGTTATCTGACTGTTATCAGTATGAATCTGGGTGAGAGGGCACTGAATTTGGGGAGGGGGTGGGAGGGAAGAGTAAATGAGGTTTCATCAGAAGCACACTTGATGACTTGATGGGTTTCTACTAAACTGTTGATGAAGGCACTGTTGAAAGCTGGTGTGGGGACAGGGATTTGTAATGCATCTTCTCCGTAAATGCAGTTTAGGAAGGCTGAGGTGTTTATTCCTTTTATGGCTATATTACTGTTGAAATGCATGAGAATGACAAACAGCAGATTTAGGTTCCATATTGATTACCTCTTGGGGTAGGGACAGGGAGGAGGGGGGGATATGATTGTCAAGGGACAGATAAAGGTCTAGAATTGCTCATATTTTATTTCCTAACTTGGAAGGTAGGTATATATATTCTTAATATTTTTTCTTCAAAAAAGATTTTCTGAGTTATTTTATAGTTAATGAAGAACAGTGATGTACTCTGAATTGACTTAAATATGTAGTCAAACGGAAACTTAGCTTTTCATTTGATGTTCAAGGTATCATGACTTGGTTGACAAAACACAAGTGTGTTCTTTAGGGGTTTTCCTTCAGGGTGGGAAACCAATTTTTTTTTTTCCCCTTGATTATTCAAACAGCAAATAAAAGTTGAGTACAGTTCTTATTACAATAAAATGTTCATATTTGAATTTGTGAACAAAACTGTTTTGTGTGGATATGTATATGTATAAGTGTGTTGTGATTTGCTTCTAAAATTATTCTACACCATTTTTGAATATTTTTTTCCAAAGCACCGTGTTTCGTTGCATATTGGTTACAGGAACTGGTGATTAATTTTGCCTTAAATTTCTTGTATGAAGAAGTGATACTTTACCTTTTCCCATCACGAAATTCTTAATACTATTTGTAGATATACAAAATGAGTGCTTGTATAGTGTGGTTTTAGGTAGGTGTGACTAAGGATTGAAAGACAATCTAGAGTATTTATATACACATGTGTACACACACACACACACACACACACACACACCCACACACTAGACCTGTGCTCTGTGCTATACCGTTGACGTTTTTGGCTCATTTATAAAATGGATGACTTTTGGGCTGAGAACATGTTTGATCAAGAGTTGATAATTTTGGGCGAATAGGATTATTTATTTTAAAAAATGTTTTACCCTTTTGGTGGCCTTGTGAATGAAGGAAGGAATTTTATTTCTAAGTTTGGATCATCATGAGATTAGAAAAAATGCTCTTGGTGGTTATTCATCTAAAAAGCTTTGCCTTTATTTGGATACTTGTGCTTTTTGGAGAGGTAAAATGGGAGTGAGAAAAGAAACTCTGTGTTTTCCAGTGTGAAAGTATGTATACTGAGATGTTGCTAATTCTCATAAAGAAATTGTTTGAAAACATGTCATTTAAGGGCACTTTTAGATTTATAGATTATAATGTGTGCTTAAGAGGAAGTGGGTGGGATGGAGTGGGTAAGAGGTGGAAGGCTGGGGAAGGTGGAATTAATGTTCTTATTTCTAAGTTTAGAGGTTTGAATTATTTTATTTTATTTTATTTTGGAGATTACCTACAGATGAATTCACAGTATATGTTGGGGATTTTGTGTGTGTTTTTTTTTTTTAATAGATTTTGAGTGTCATCTAAGGACTAGACTCTCATGGTATTGGTTTTTGAGAACTTGAAAGAGTGTTTTTCTTTTGGCATAGTTTGATTTTACAGCCCCCCCCCCCCGCCCCGCCCCGCGTCTCTTCAAAAGCAGAGCCATTCTTCCATTCCAGTGGCAGGTGGAAGCTGTGGGCCGTTAGGACTTTTGAAGTAAAATTTGGAAATTTTCTGCATGCAGGGTTTCCTTAATCTTTTTTGTACAAAGGATTCTTTTTGGTGTCTGATGAAACATATGGACTCCTTAGAATAAAGTTTTTTAAATACATAAAATAAAGTATGTTAAGTGATTACATTTAAATCCAGTTATTGAAATACTAAAAACAAAAGTCTTCCTTTTTAGCTCTTGTTGAGTATAAATGCTATTCTGATTTATCTGTTACACGAGATATCTGTGATTTCTGTTGGTGACTGCCACAGGTACTGCTCTGGTGGTTGATTGAAGGAAATGCTACATTTCAGTTAGAAGTTAGTGAAAAAATGTTATTTCCTCCATCCACATTTTTGAATGAAGATTTAATCCAAGGAATTCTTTTTTAATGTTGTGAAAGTGTCAGGATTTGGAGCCAGGTAACTATGGAATTGAGCCTCATATTCACTACTTAACTACTGTCTCTGTACTTTCTCTACTTTGAGCTTTAATTTCCTCATCAGTGTGATGGAGACTATAATAGTGCCTGTGGGATTTTAGCTTATTGTGCATAGAACATCCGCAAAACCCCAAAAATCCCGCCAGTACTGTTGGCATCTCCATCTACTATCGTAGTGAACCAGTATTGTCATCTTACCAGTTTGAGCAAAGTATTAAAACCTTGCTTCTCTTTATGTATCTTTACTCTCCCCAGCTTATAATTTTCAGTGTTTCCTCTACGTACATATAGAACCACATGGAACAGTATTATAATTTTGCTTCAACTGTCAAGCGTACTTTAGAAAATTAAAGAGAAGGAAAGTCTGTCATACTTGTTCATATTTTTGCTGTCTCCACCTTCCTTCATTCCTGAGTTTCCTTCTTTTATTGTTTCCTTCCTGTTTAGAGAACCTCTTTGCCCATTCTTTTAGAGTCAGCTGTCTGGTGATAAGTCTTTCTATTTGCTTAATCTTTATTCCTGAGGACTATTTTTGTTGTTGTTTTTTCTGGATATAGGATTCTGGGTTGATAGTTCTTTTTGTTTGGCACCCAAAAAATTATGTCACATCTGGTCTCTGTGGTTTCTGATGAGAAATCTGTAGTCATTCTAATAATTGTTTTTTTCCCTACAGGTAATATATTTTTCTGTCACTGCCTTTTTAAGACTTTTTCTTTAGTTTTTAGAAGTTTAATTCTGATGTATCTAGGTGTGGATTTCTTTGGGTTTTTTTCCTTTTTAGGGTTTGCTCAGCTGCTTGACTGTAGGTTTTTGTCTTGCTAAGTTTGGGAAGTTTTCAGCTATTATTTCTTCAAGTATGTGAATTTTAGATCTTTTGTTATAGTCCCTTGTGGCCTTAAGGTGCTGATCATTTTCTTGTATTCCAGTTTATTTCTCTCAGTTTTTCAGATTGGGTAGTTTGTGTTGTTCTGTCTCTCATTCCATTGCATATTCCTTCTTTCCTTCCATTTTGCTACTAGGCAATCCTCTGAACTTTTTTATTTGGTTATTCTATTTTCCAGCTTAAGTTCTCATTTGGTTCTTTAAAACATATTTGTTTGCTGAGACTTTGATTTCTTTTCTGAGACTTTTTTTTTTCCATTTATTTTTAACATGTTTGACTGTTTCATCAAGATTACTTTAATGTCTTTGTTGGATGATTCTAACATCTCTGTCATTGTGATGTTGGT
Source organism: Spilogale gracilis (assembly GCA_004023965.1). Lineage (NCBI taxonomy): Eukaryota > Metazoa > Chordata > Mammalia > Carnivora > Mephitidae > Spilogale > Spilogale gracilis. The sequence continues at coordinate 9,959 of PITA01008496.1, read as the reverse complement.
ATCTTTTATTTTTGTCTTTCTGTTTGAGCTCTTCCTGGTTTTTGGATTTTTTCTAATTGAAATCTTACACATTTTCATACTTTGTTCTAAGGCTTTGGATCATACTCAAAGCATTTATTTTAGTTGACTTCATACCACTCTGGCAGGAGAAGGAAGGTGGAGGTGCTGCCTCATTACTGCCAGTAGAGATATATGTCCACATTCTCCACTGAGCCCCGACTGAAACCTGAGGTGGGAAGACACTCCATATTACTTCTGGCTGGGGTGGAAGTGCAGGTTTCCCCACATAATCCTCCTTCGATACTGTTAGGGGAGAGTTCATTACTGGTGAAAGCCCTGGCCCCCTACTTGGTCTTCTCTGACACCATCCTACTGAGGTGTTTATAGCCTTGAGAGTAGAATTCTGGATTCCCCACTGGGACTTTGCAGGTGGGGTTGTGAGTGGCACTACAGTGGCATTTTTTTTTTTTTTTTTTTTTTTTTAAAGAGAGAAAGAGAACACACATATGTAGAGGGAGAGGGAGGGAATCTTAAGCAGGCTCCATGCATAGAACATGGGACTCAGTGTGGGGCTTGATCTCATGACCCTGAGATCATGATCTGAGCCAAAATCAAGAATCTGATGCTCAACGGATTGAGCCATCTAGGTGCCTCACAGTGGTTGGGTTTTTTGTTTTTGCTTTGTTTTGTTTTGTTTTGTTTTGTTCTTTGTGGTATTTGACTGGAGTAGGGTGGTTATTGTCTGAAAGTTTTCCATCTTTCTGGGTAGCCCTTTTCATAGTTCCTTGGTAAGAAAGAACATGCTTTTGTTTGGGATTCTCTTTGTTTGCTCCTGTTGGCTTTTCCAGGTTGGAGGCTTTTTTGCATACATTTCTGGCATTTTCAAGGTTAAAAAAAAGAACCCACAAGGGACTCACTGCAATTTCTTCTTTGGTTTCCAAAGGATTAGCACTGCCTCCTCTTTAACTTTTTTTTTTTTTTTAAGATGCTCTTTCAGCATTTTTTTTTTAAATATTTTATTTATTTATTTGACTGAGATAGACATAGCGAGAGAGGGAACTGAAGGGAGAGGGAGAAGCAGGCTTCCCGCCGAGCAGGGAGCCCAATGTGGGGCTCTATCCCCGGACTCTGAGATCATGACCCGAGCTGAAGGCAGATGCTTAACGACTGAGCCACCCAGGCGCCCCACTGCCTCCTCTTTAACTTTGAGTCTTCTTATGTTTGTTTTGTGTATAATGTCAAGTTTTACTTTTGCATAGCAGGAGGAATGGAGAAAGTCTGTGTACTCCATTTTCCCAGAAGAAAGAGTCCTTTTACTTTTTTTTTTTTTTTGGTTATATTAAATAATACTGTCATTAATATTTTCCTCCAGTGTTTTTATTGTGTTTTAAAATTTTCTCTTGACTTTATCAGCTTAATAGTAGATTAATGTATTTATGCATCTTGATTCACATCGGAAGTTATTATGCCATTCAAGTTGATTTTTAATGAGTTCAGCTCTGTACCTATTATGTTTGAGGTGCTTCAGGGGAAGCTATGTGAAGGCATGTATTATTCATATTTATGACTGGAGGAGTAATGTAGTAAAGAGATCTGGGCGGAGAGAGATTAGGGAAAATAAAGTAATAGATGATTGTTGAGGGTAGCTGGTGTAGATGAGGCTTACCCATGTGGAAGAGAGGTCATCATAGATGAAGATGAAAATTTGGAAGGCTGCTGTTGAAAAGAGGACAGGAGAAGAAGAAGAACAGAATGACTGAGGAGAATGCACTGGAGAACTAGAGACAAAAACCGTGTTGGGTATTGCAGAAAGAGAGCTTCAAGAAATGTGAGTGTTGAGCAGGGTCACGTCTTAGCTTGGTTAAGTAATCTAAGGGTGAGAATTCTAAGATTGGCAATGAGTACGTCACAGAAGGCAGTATTAGTGGAATAATAGGAATAGAAGCCAGACTACACTGAATGTGAGGTTAAGAAAAATAGTGATAGAGAAGAAAGAGGGAAGGTAAAAACTGGGGTGCATGTGTTTTAAAATAAAAAAAAATTCTTATATGCTGAAGAAGAAGAGCTAGTACGATAGAAAATACACTAGACAAGGGACTGTTAATGGCAAGGACCTTTGAGAAAGTGGAAGATTGAATCTAGAGCAATTACTGAAACATCTGAAGTTGAGCAGGGCAGTGATACTTTTTTTCCTCCTGGAAGGGTGGAAAAGAGATAAATTTTTGTATGTAGTGTGATTTTGGATGAAGGAGACATTTTAGGAACAAGGGAAAAGCTTGATGGGCGTCTCAGCTAGAAATAGGCAAAATAATCTAGATAATGATCTATATATATGTAAATGCTTTGCAGAATATTTTTACCCAAATTAGTAATTTCATAGGTTACATTATAGGCATATCAGAATTGAATATATCTTTAAAAATTTGCTGATGATACAGCAGTTTTTATATCTTAAAAATGTCAATAGGTTAAGCAGTTAAAAAATAACTGTGAATGTTTTAAATTACCTCTCATTGAGTAACAAAAAGGTCTAAATAAAATAAGCCATTTTTAAATGATCAAGTGACAAAGGTCAATAAAAGGTTAGCTATTATAGGTAAAGGTATGGGGATTCAGATATTGTCTTACACTCTTTCTGAAATTATAAATTCAGAAGCTGAATTAAGTGATCAGTATCATAAATTTTGACCTAGTAGTTATCTTTCAAGGAATTTTTCCTGGTATAATAATTTACTATGTGATATAAAGATTTATATACAAAATTTTATGACAGTATGACTTAGGCTAAAATTTCAGAAATGACTTATGGGGTCAATATGATTGCCTATATTATTAAAATTAATTTTGAAACACTTTGATAAGGAAGAAATACTCATTAAGTAGGGGAGGAGAGTAGATTGTAGAAGCATATACAGTATAAAACACAAGTTTAATTATGTATGCATGTGGAAAAAGGACTCAAGAGTAAATATTCCTGAATGATTTTGGTTATTTTTGGTGTTTTTCTTTTCTGTGTCTGGGTTTTCTTCACTGCACTTATAGTATATTCTGTAATAGGGAAAAAGAACTTTAAAACTTCAGTACTGCTGAATGCACTCTTAAGGGAGTAAGGTTGGTTTAGCTTTCTTGGGTATAGTTTGTACTTTATCAATAGCCTAGCCTTCTCCTTTGACTTGATAAGTATACCTCCAGGGATTTTTACTAAGGAAATGAGTAAGAACCATAAAGATCATTTTACGAAGATTTATTATGACATGATTTATAATAGTGACATGCTATAATTGTCCTAAATAGGCCAATGGCTAAAATATAGTTCATTCGTCTCGTGGTTGTAAAGCAGATCAATGCAGCCTATGAAAAATGATCTTAAATATCTATATGATGAAACAGGAAGTTGCTTATACTATAATTTACACAAAGAAAAAATATAAAGTGGTCTGTCTTGTCCTCATTTTTTTATCCTTAAAATAATAGAAAAAACAGTGGGAAGAAAGTGACCCAAATAGTGAGTTACTTTCTTCTTTATACTGCTAGGTTTTCTTCAGTGGTCATTTTATAAATAGGAAGTTGTAAAGAAATTTGCTAATTGATAGAAAAAAACCTGTCTGTCTTTTACTTCAGTTAGTTTCTCTGTTATATGGTACATACAGAATAAACTAAAGTTAAGATTTCTTTTATCACTTAAAAGCTTAGAAAAATCTCTCTCAATCTGGTACACACTTCTTTCTCTATGATCAGACTTTCTTGTATTGTTACAGCTTTTATAATGGATCTGTGTCTTAGTTTCTGCTTTATTCCAGTGATAATGTTTGTGTGATATTTTTAATTGATTAAAAAACTAAGTGAAATATTAGTGAAAATTTCATTAAAAATAAGAATTTTTTTACTTTATTATATGCAAAGATGTAAGTAATACGAAGGTTTGTAAAACAAAAAATAAAAACTTCCTGCTACACCCATTCATTCCACTCCTGTTTGCCTTCTCATTCTCAGGTTGTCGCCATGTACAATAAAATGCAACCATATTCAGTGTATTAGGTGAGTTTGGACAAATCTGTATGTCAGAACTATGTAACCATTACCACGGGCAAGACACAGAATATTTTGTCACCCCAAGAAAATCCCTTGTGTCTTTTTCCAATTAATAATCTCCAGAGGCACTGTATTGACTCGATCACTGTAGTTTAATTTCGCCTGTTTTGGACTTTATATCATGGAATTATACAGTATGTACTCTCGTACCTGGGATGTTTTTGGGATTCATCTATGATATTGCTTGTTTTGGTAGTTTCTTCCGGTTTGTTGCTTGGTAGTGTTCCATATTATGATATGTTGCAGTTTATTTGCCTGTTTACTTGTCGATGGAACATTTGGATGTTACCAGTTTTTAGGAACTGTGAATAAAGCTGCACTGAACATTCATATATATATTAGCGTAAGGAATCATATTTTAATTTCTCTTGAATTATAAAGCATGTTGTGGATTATTAGGTCATATGTTTAACTTTGGAAAACAGTTTGGCAGTTTCTTGTGAAATGGCTGGACCATTTTACATTCCCACCAGAGATCTATGGAAGTTCCAGTTATTTTGGGTCCTTGGTGTTTTAGCCAGTTTAATGGATGTGTAGTGGTATCTCACTGTGGTTTTAGTTTGCTTTTCTCTGACTGATGACATTAAACATCTTTTAGGTTCATGTTGACTCTGTGTTCCAATCCTTTTGTCTTTTTAAAAAATAGGGTTGGTTGTGTTACTGAGTTGCAAGACTTCTTACATTTGGAACACAAATCCTTTGTCAACTATGTGTATTGTAAATATTTTCTCCTTGCCTTTTTGTTTGTTTCTTCTTATTTATTATTTACTTTTGTTGAGATATAATTGAGATATAACATTATGTTTCAAGTGTACAACATCATGATTCAATATTTGCATATGCTGGGAAAAGATCACCACAGTAAGTCCAGTTAACATCTGTCTCCATACATATTTCTTCCCTTTTAATATTTACATCCTGTTTCTCTAGTTGTACTGCTTGGTCCAGAACTTTTAAACTTTTAAAATAATAAAATAGTTAAAATCAAAATAAATGAAGTAGACATCCTTGTTTGCTACTGATTTTCCTCCCCTACATCATCTAAAATACTTTACAGATTTTTTTGGGTAAGTTATGTCAAGTAAGTATCCTGTTAGTGTTTTTATTTAATCTTATTATTAGCAATATAACTTTATCAGATGCTCCTTCGGCATCTGTTGAAGAGGATCCTGCTTGTTTTTGCTAAACCATTGTTAGTGGTATCCCTTGATGTTGAATTGGTGAGAAATACCTAGGCTTTGCATCACTTCATTAGAGTGTATTGGTACACTGAGTAATTTTATATACTGTCATTTCACCTGCTAAGTTTCTGGTTTATTTTATTACATTATATGGGTGGGTATTGTTTTCTTTCCATATTCTGGGTATGTATGTAAACACTATGGTCAAGATCATATTTGTCTTGTAGGATGAATGATGTGTTCATCTTCACATTCTTCAGAAGTTTTAAATTTTGCACTTAAAAGATCTGAACTTAACCACTGTTGTCATTATTTCAGATACTCATTTTGTTTCTAATTCTTACTTAGTGTCCATTTTATCTTCTGTTAATTTAGTTTTCTATTTCTTGAGATAACAGTTTTGTGTGTAATTATGTGTTTTTCTTTTATTTAATTTTATGTAAAAATATTACCATAGTGAGGCTTCTTGGTTTTATTATATGGCTGTATATAAGAGTATTTTACTTTTGTTACAGCCTCTTTCCGTTCAATATATGTATTATCTGAACTTTTTTTTTGAGGGCTGTCACATGCCAAATACTGCCTCTTTTGGGGGAATCTAAGATGATGAAGCCATTCCTGCCCAGTGCTACTCATTTAAATATTTTCTAGAATGGTGTCTCTCCCCCCCGCCCAAAGTGCCAGCTCTTAAACTGTCAGTGCTATCAATTGATAGATCTTTGTATCTATCCTTAATTATTATGTGCTGCTTTCCTTTGGGTTTAATAGTTTTCTAAAATCTTATACTTTATAACTTTGTTTTTCTCTTGATGAATACATTCAAAATTATGATTTCAGCTGTGAATACTGCATTAGTCATTTCGTATTTGTAGAAATCCTGCTTTAATTTTGTAAATAAATTTTTTCTCATTTGAATTGTTTATTATAATATATAGTTGAAATTTAAGTTTTGATTGATTTCTTCCTTTTTGTTCTCTGTTTATTAGCATTGTGGCCAGAGACTGTAATTTCTGGACTTTAGAGAAGGTGTATTTCTTGTCTTTACGGAGTGATCCAAGTGTTGAGGGGCTCAAAGCTTGTGTAGTTTTGATGCCTTTCTTTAAGAGGGAATACAGAATTGTGTACACAGATGAATATTTGTTTAGAATGAGAAAAGTCATTTGTGTCACTGAAGGGCCTCACAGCGTCCAATCTTCATTCATTTTGTGGGAAATCTGCCTGTGCTTTAAAGTATAAAATTTGGTTTATGTCCACTGAATCTTCGTTAATCTTATGTGCTTCGTGTCCTACACTTTTGACTACATGCTGTAGATGATATTTTTTTCACTTCCGGTGCTTCAAATAGTTTTTGTGTTGATACTTTTTGTTGCCTGAATAATATCATTTCCATTATTGGGTATTGGCATTTAAAAATCTCTCTAGGGGCGCCTGGGTGGTCAGTTGGTTAAGCGACTGCCTTCGGCTCAGGTCATGATCCTGGACACCCGGGATCGAGCCCCACATCAGGCTCTCTGATCAGCTGGAAGCCTGCTTCTCCCTCTCTCACTCCCCCTGCTTGTGTTCCCTCTCTGGCTGTGTTTCTCTCTGTCAAATAAATAAAAAAAAAATCTTAAAAAAAAAAATCTCTATAGCTGTTGTCAATGAATTTTACCATGTTTGATATTAATGTTTTCATACTCGTGTTCCTCTGTTGACTAAATTTGATGCATTTTTTTTTTTTTTTGCTCACACTTTTGTTTTATAAGCACTGCATTGTTAGATTTCATTGAAAAAGATTCTGTTGAGTTTCTTTTGTAATAAAGCCACATAACGAGATCATGATTAATAGTTTGGCCTCTTTGTATTTTTCCTTACTTTCTCATGTTTGACTTGTGTTTTAGTTCCTTCATTTTAAGGAGTAGCATTTATTTTCATTACCTGTAGTGTGGGTGGAGAGTAAGTCAAGCTTTCGTCTTGAGTTTTTTTTTCATCTCCTAAGTTGTGGTTGTGGGCAAGAAGTGTCTATGAATCTATGAAGAGCTGGTTGGAAGATATTGAATGTATGTAATGCACATTTTCTTTCTCCCTAAAGCATTTAGAGATTTGTTAAGTAGGAGAGAATTTATGTTGCTTGGATTTTATTGCATGATTTCATATTGTCATGGTTCTCGTAGCCGTTTTACTGATGACTTCAGAATGAAATCAACTGAGAATTGATAAGGTAATCAGTTATTCTCCCAGAGTAAAGATTTAATCCTCACAGCCTTCTGGGGTTCTTTTAGGTTGTGTGTGTGTGTGTGTGTGTGTGTGTGTGTGTGTGTGTGTGTGTGTGTCTGTGTAGGCAAGCTACTATTAGTGCAAATTAAAAGGCAGTTTGCTAGTACTGATAAAAATGCTTCTGATGCTAACCTAATACTGCTTGCTTCTTTTAATGTTCGTAGTGGCAAATTGCATTTGCTTTTTTAACATAGGAAGGACATGAAAACTGATTTTTCTCCGTGGACTCCCTTCCCCAGTGGAATAAAAATGAGATAGAATGAGAATTTTTTTCACTCTAAAACTCTGAAGAAGACAACTTCCTCTATTTTGCATTTTTGGGTGGTGGTTATAGCACTTGTTTTGAGGTTTGACCACCCTTTGTTCAGCTATTTTTATTTTTACATATCACTTTGAGTACACTTAGTGGTATTTTAACTATTATAACAGCTTATATAATGGAATTCGTACATGCATATTATATCTTAAAATGCTCCTGGTTTTTTTGTCGTAATCTTTATTGATTGATTTATTCTATTTCTGTTTCATCTGAGTTGTTTTTTTCTTCAGCCAAGTGAATGCCTAGTTTTCCACAGCTGAACTAAAAAAGCCAAATCATACTCTTAATAGATTTGCAATGTTTATTTTCTCTGCTGAACATGTAAATTATTTAAGATATGACATGAATTTCAACTGCTTGGTTGCTCTGTGTTGTCCCCACCCTCTCTTCCCCAAACACCCCAGTAGAGGATGATCGTTTTTTTTTTTTTTCTCTTTTTAAAATGAGTTTTATATTTGCAGTTTGCTTTCATTGCTTCACTGCTAGACACTAAACATAAATCTGGGTGGCACATGTTACAGCATTCTTTCAAATCCTCAGGATCCCATAATAGGGTAATATTTAGTTTCTGTAAGTGGGTAGGACTGGCTCTTGGCCAAAAGCATCCATCGAGCACTGTTGTGCCAAGAACTGAAGAGAAGGAACAACAGAAACTGATGGAGAAAGCCCCACATACAAGAGCAGTAATGACTGCATACTTTTTTTTTTTTTTTTTAAGATTTTATTTATTTATTTGACAGAGAGAAACACAGCGAGAGAGGGAACACAAGCAGAGGGACTGAGAGAGGGAGAAGCAGGCTTCCCGCCGAGCAGGAAGCCCGATGTGGGACTCGATCCCTGGTCTCCAGGATCATGACCTGAGCCGAAGGCAGTCGCTTAACCAACTGAGCCACCCAGGCGCCCCATGACTGCATACTTTTTATGGAGCAACATGACAGAAGTTTGAAGTCACATACTAACAAAGCAAGGGCTTGAGTGTTTAGAGGGTCTCAAACTGAAATCAGGGCTTAGTTGGAACCCGAAGTTAAGGTGAGGGCAGCTGTGGAAAATAACAAATGAGGTACAGGGGGGCAGTTTGGGGGGTAGCCAGTGTGGTCTAAACACAGGAGAGGACAGATATTTTGCCCTTACTGGAAACTATATCCTAAATTGAATTGGAGCTCCTGATTTTGTTATGTCAGCTAGAGTAAAGGCTTTAAAGAATGTTTGCCCCTTATTTGTTTGTTTCTTTATTTTTTACCACTGTTTAGCTTTCAGAGGTCTTACTAAACAAATTTCAGAGTCAGTGAAACTTGATAATTAAAAATTAAGCATCATGTAAAATAGTTAACAGTTGCATATTTCCTGGCACAGAAATTCAGCATACAAAATGCTAGAAATTATGTAATAACATTTTATTTTATTTTATTTATTTTTAAAGTTTTTTTTTTTTTTGACAGAGAGAGACAGAGAGAGAGAGCACAAGCAGGGGAAGTGGGAGTGGGAGAAGCAGACACCCTGCTGAGCAGGGAGTCTGATGCGGGCCTCAATCCCGGACCCTGGGATCATGACCTGAGCTGGAGGCAGATGCTTAATGACTGACCCACCCAGGCGCCCCTAAAAGCAGCATTTTAGAATCTGTATAACCTAACAGTTACTTGTAGATTTAAGCCGTCGCTCTTTCTCATTTTGTAAGAAACAAGTAAAGCATCAGGCATATGCCCTCAGATTTTCAGATTTGTACATACTCTGTCGAAGCATTCACTACTAATTTTGGGTTCCATGCCATGGGGTAATAAGGTCTCTTGTAGTGCTATTCAAGGAGAGAATACCAAATTATGTTGAAGAGGTTCTAGTATGTTAATGTTTCACTGGATACTTTTCTTTAATGTTCCCATACAGAAAGTCTCAAATTTGAGTAAGTAGTTTGAGAGAAGCCAGATGAGATTCTAAATTCCATCCTCCCTCAAAATGGTATCAATTGCTGCTCGTTCTCCAATCCCTACTCCATTCCATATTGCACAGTATTTCATACAAAAAATTATCATTTTACAAACCAAATAGAAGATACAATGGAAGAAGAGACCCCTTGTATGACAGCAAACAAAAAGTTCTTTTGTACACTAAAAAAC